>JAQZBX010034103.1:0-25118 GCA_029593785.1 Cabassous unicinctus
TTCTTGATGATAGGATAGGGTCTGCCCTAGTGGGGGATGGACATATAATTTGTCCCAGACTATACTTTGTGGAATGAGTTGTTATACAATGTGTTTTGGGAACATGGGCTTGGACACAACAGAGATTCACAAAAAATGACCATACTATTACTTATGCAGCACAAAGTGTGCAAAAGAGGACAGGAAGAGATCCCTTGTCCATGGTGGCTGGTCCCCCGGGAGGTCAACTGCTTGGGTCAGGGTCTGTGGATGGCAACTTTGCATGGAGCTTCATGTTGAGAGCACAGTATTTATACAACCTTTGGGTTGGTGGGGAGGGGAACACTACCACTGAGATTTCCTACATTGATAAACAGCTGGAAGTGCTTATTCCTGATTTGGGGTTCACATTATGGTCAGGTCTTTCCATTAGACCTAATGGCACAAATGGGGCTGTGAAATGGAAACATATTGATACATCTTCACAAATACAAGGAAGATGGGAAAAGGTGGGGGTGGAATAAGCAAGGGCTGAGAAATGCCCACTAGGCATGTCTGTGACTTCCCTAGCATATGTAACTGAAAAGATTGAGTGGAATCATGAGAGCAACTCTCATTTGCAAATGTATGTGAAGTAAGATCTCCTTGATAACACCAAATGAGCAATAATAAAATACAGTGGACAAACAAATGAGAGATATGCTAAAGTAAAGAGAAGCTGACCTAAGATACATAGAAGGAATGCGGTTTTAGAAACATATGCCTAATGGTCACAGAACCCCAAAACAGGAAGAAACAAATTTAATTTCAAACATAAATTAATACTGGGCTTGTGCCTTCATGCCTGAGAAGCTTCTCTCTCTCCCTACAAGCCTAGAAGGAGCTGAAATAAGAAAAGGTTTATGGAAGGAAAGTTTATTATTTTGTCATAAATAATCTTGTCTAAAATGTTTATTTGGTGGTGGCTTAGCACTATCAATCATCAAGACATAGCTATAATATCTGGGTCGATATCACAACATTAATAAAATCATCTAGATTTTTGTAAGCAGAAAAGCTTTTGATAGATGTAGGGTGAAATGATGGAATACCTGAAAGTAGCTTGTTTGTTCCTCTTTCTCTCCCTGTTGCTAGGATACAAAGGAAATAATTTTATGTAATTTAGACGGTAATGAAATGCAACCCTCTCTTGGTGCCAGATTCTGTTGCTTGAGGTCACAAAATCCTGCTGGAGCAATGAAGTTTGAAAACCAGCTTCAAACAGTTGGCCGGACCTGCACAGAAGAAATCCCTGACTGTCCTCGCTTAACCTTGCTTAATTAACATAGTAAAATTCCCACCCAGGGTTGGAGTTATCTGTCCCTTTTTTAATCATGCAATGTATGTGCAAGTGTAATTTCCTGAGCATAAAAATCATGCAATTATATAACTAGCTATGTATGTTCATCCATGTGCCTAAAATGCTACTGCGTAATCAACGCAGATACTAAATAGAAATTCAGGCGTTTAAGCAAGAGTGAAACCACAGCATGAGGAATCAGATATGAGTCGCTTTGGACTGACTTTGGCTTCTTGCCTCTGCAGACACAAGAAATATAAGTTCTGCCTAACTCTAGTGCTAAAGTTTTCTTCTCTACATCCTTGGTTATCCTCAAAGGCCCAGATTTGGGGCCTAACACTTTTAGTTTTACAAAAGTTATCCTAGGAATGCAGAATTCCACTTTTAAAAACAGACCTCAGCATCTATTGTAGTGAAGAAAGCCAAGGACAGCATGTTCATGTGACAAAATATGCTCCACATTACTCTAAAGAATCTGTCTTGAATTATATGTATAGAAATAAGGCAGACAATTTGACACCAATTAGTAAGGGCCTGATATGCAATAACTAAATAGATTTTAACTTTTCTTGAAAGTATTACTAGACAATTAATTGGCATAGCTTTACCAAAGAATTCCACTTTTTTTATTAAAAAAGCTTAAGCTTTTTTCCAGGAAGGGGCTGCAAAGAAGAAAACGTCTACCCAGAAAAAAATATTTTGAAAATTAAACCAGAATGATTTCCAAACAGAAACATTCTGGGAGAAATTAAGTTTATGCACTAGAGAGAAGTATCTCAGGGGAACTGTTTACTTTTGAAGAACACCGATATTTAAAAGCAAGCAAAGTATATTGCAGAATTATAGTGGCATCTTGAGACAAAAGAAGTGTAAATATTTGTAAGTTTATACTTTTAAAAACACATAATTTCTCCTTTACTGCTTCATGGAGATCTATAAAAGTAAGCCACTCTTATGCTAAAAGACTTATTTAAAGATAGTTCTAAATTTGAGGATCAAGACTTAACTAATAAGACAAAAAATATGAAATGCTGAGAACAACCATTTCTGAAAATCAGTTAACTATTTAAGTCAACATATGTAGCCTTCTAACATTCTTAATTATAAAGTTAAATGTAATTAGACATACTCCATGTGATGATAATAAAACATAATACTTACAATAACAGTAATTAATTTAAAGAAATTCTGAAAATAAGCAATAATAGAAATATAGAAATATTAAGTAATACATGTCTGATCAGTTTTATTTTCTCAGTGCATGGTATCATGTCAAAATTATCAGCTGATTGGGCTATATAAGATGGAGGAGGATAGAGTAGATTTGAGGGAAAAAATACATAGATGTTTGTTTTGGAAAGTTAGAGAAAAAACCTTAAAAAAGGGTAATGAGAATTTTAAAGATGTGTTGACTGCTTGGTACCTGAGGACATTAATATAAAGTGAAGCAAGACAATTTTATGCTTTTTCTAATCCCATTCACATGTTTTTCACTTTATGCATGACCAGAGAAACTAATAATTGGATTAAATCAAAGTTGTGTTTTTATAAGAAAAATTACGGAGGGAAAATTGAGAAAGGGTGTTGGATGAGGGTACAAGGGGATTTTATGACAATGGAGCATAGAATCTTTCAAGGGTAAATATTTAAAATACTTTTAAATATTTTTAAAAATTAATATTTTATTAATCTGTAATCCTCATTGAGTTAAAAGTTAATTAATATTTATATTTCACTGAATAGGAAAAGTTATTTAAGGGTTTGATGAGCTTAATGCTTTTCATATTTAGTATAAGTGGTGAGATAGGTACATAAGAGTAGAGCAAAAATAAGGCATATATTTATTCCCTCAGTGACAAAGGATTGGTTTAAGAAAATTAAGTTTATTGAACTAAAGGGGAAATCTTAAACCTCACTTTGCAGAATTAAATAAAAGCTGCAATGAAAAAGGTTTGTCATTTGGTGGTAAGCTACCTACAAAGAAAAAAAATCGTGCAGCTAGAATAAATTATGAAAAATACCTGTATCACAAGCCCACTCTTAATTGGTGTGAAATAATTAGATAGCAGTTTTGCAAAATAAACTCTAAAAAACAGTACATACTTCTCAACATTTCTGATAACATTAGAATCCAAGACTAAAAAAAAAATTCACCATATTAATTATTAAATTGATCTTAATTGCACACCAGTTCATTGCTGAAATTTCACATCACATTTCCTAGAAACAGAGCAAGTAAATGTGTGTAGGTTCATCCATGCATCTAATCCAATTAACATAAAAGGAAATGTGGTTCAAACATTTCAAAGAATTAGCCATCTTGAATTTATTGTATCAACAGATGGAAAGCAAGATAAAATCAGAAGAGTCAAATATCACTACAATCCCTACAATGATCGATTTTGTTCTCTTGGGATTTTCTGATATTCCCAATCTCCACTGGTTTCTTTTTGGGATGTTTTTTGGCCATCTATCTGATTATCCTGTTGGGAAACAGCCGCATAACACTAATAACAAGAATTGACTCTGCTCTCCAGAACCCCATGTATTTTTTCCTTAGAAAATTTTCCTTTTTGGAAATCTGTTATGTAACAGTCACTGTCCCAAAAATTCTCCTAGAGATTTGGACCCAGAAAGGAAACATTTCTTTGTTTGAGTGTGCTATGCAAATGTGTTTTCCTCTTATGTTTGGAGGCACAGAGTGTTTCCTCCTGAGTGTGATGGCCTATGACCGCTTTGTGGCCATGTGTAACCCTCTTCATTATCTTTTCATGATGAACCACAAGGCCTGTATCCAGCTGCTGGCTAGCTCATGGATCAGTGGAATTCCATTTGACATTGGACAGATGTGCCAGATTTTCTCTCTGCCCTTTTGTGAAACAAACCAAATCACTCACTTCTTCTGCGACATAACCTCAATACTCAAACTTGCTTGTGGGGACACATTTGTGAATGAGATGGTGGTCCATGTTGATTCTTTGCTGTTTTCCATTGTTCCATTATGTTGATTTCTGCTTCTTATGGCAAAATTATCTCCAAAATTCTGAAATTATCTTTAGCAAGAGGGAGATCTAAAGACTTTTCCACCATTCTTCTCACCTGATTATTGTAGTCTATACTATGGAACAGGGAGTACCATTTATTTATAATCCAAATCAAATCAATCTGAAGGAATGGGGAAACTGCTCTCTTTTCTATACCATATTTACTATGATATTGAATCCCCTTGTATATAATCTGAGGAATAAAGATGTCATAGTGGCATTGAGAAAATCACTACCGAAATTATTAACATGAAGCAATGACTTTCATTTAATCAATGACAGCAAGTTTTGTTCCTACATTCCTAAATAATGATAATTACTACTATACTAACAAGCACACATTGTATCAGGGGGCCTTTGTTTCACAGGTTTAAATTAACTGCCTTCATGTAATTGAAGTACAAGTACAGTGAACTAATGTTGAAAACCAATATTGCCTGTCATGGTGAACTAGTGACTTAAGAAATTACCTGGATAAAACAATGAGAGATAACTTAGTGCATCATATAACCATGGATTAGATTCATGCTCTGTGATGAATTTTCTATATCCTTCCCATTCCTTCAGATGCATTTGTTGCATTTCTCTGACTCTCTTGATGAACTTAGCCAATGAGAAACAACAACAATAGCTAAGATGTTGGAAGCAGAGAGGATGGGGTTTTCTTTTCATTTCAACCTGCTTCTATGCCTTGTGTCTGCTCATGTTCTCCCAAAGAAGATATATCAACTGGGGACGCAGCTCCCACTGTTCTCTAGTAACATTTCCTCCCCTTGTAGATTCAGGTCTTTTTTTGGTATTATCTACCTGTCCTTGTAAGTTTCTGGTATTTCCTCATAAGCTCGCCATACCCATGTGATGGGATTGAATAGTGGGCTCTCAAAATATATCTACTGAGAACCTGCAAATGTGACCTTATTGTGAGAAAAAGTCTTTAAAGTTAAGGATTTTGATATAAGATCTTTCTGGATTTGAGTGGACCCTAAACTCAGTGACCAGTGCCCTTATAAGAGAAAGGAAGGCAGAAGGAGATTAGACAACCACATAGAAGAGGAGAAGGCAACATGACCATAGAGGCAGATTAGACTTATGCAGCCACTAGCCAAGGAATGCTAAAAGCCACCAGAAACTGGAAGAGGCAAGGAAGGAGTCTTCTCTAGAGCTTCTGGACCCCTTTATTGTGAAAGAATAAATTTCTGTTATTTTAAGTCACCTAATTTTTGGTAAGTTGTTATGATAAACCTAGGAAACTAGCACATATAAATAATCCTTTAAATAGTACTTTAAAATACTTTTATTTGAATCACCTGGAATGAATCCTGCATTCTGATGAAATGCAGCTGAATACTATTTTCCTAATTCTGCTGTTGCATGATTTTTGTATTGTAATTTGGCATTTATTTGCAAGTAAAACAAAATATTCATCCTCTTACTCTAAAAACTGATTCAAGGAAAACCCATCTTGTAGTAATAACAATCTTTACCAAAAAATGATTATTATAAATATGTCTTTTCAGGAATGTTTATTGAAGTTTGAGTTTATAATGCAAACATAAAATTTGAATCCTAGGGAAAAGCAATCTCAGTTGGAGAACAGATTAAGACATTTTAGTACATTTACACCAATAATATTGTGCAAACATTAAAGACAGTGTTTTAGAGTAGCTGTGGTGAAGAAATCAACATACATTCTAACAGGTAAAAAAATGCAAATGTATTTATAAAACTTTCCTCCAATTCTGAAAAAAAAAAGATAACACACCATAATTTCATATGATATTTTCCATGTGCATGTTTTACTGGATGGGTATAAATGTCAACATTTAGGAAGATGGAGTTTAGAAGGGATTATTGGCTTTCTTACAGTGGCAAGGTTTCATATAACTTCCTCTTTATTAATTATAATTTTCTTTATAATTTGAATCAGCTACAATGAGAATATAATATGTATATCAAAAGAAATGACTCAATTTTTATTCTGAAAATAATACAAAGCAAAACAGAAAATGTTTGTATTTCTTCCTTTCTAATTGCTACTAAATATCTTAAAGAATCTCATCATTTAGCAAAGAAACTTCAATAAGAGTCCCCCAAGTGCAGGGGCAGTGTCTGGCAAAGGAGGATGATCTGCTGATGGGCTCTTGTTATTGATGGCTAGCCTTATGAGTCTTGGCTCTTGAAATTGAAACTTAGCCTATTGTTATGGGGTGCCTAAGTGTTGCCTCCTGAGAGCTTCCTTGTTGTTCAAATGTGGCCTCTCTCTAAGCCAAACTCAGCATATGAATGCATTACCTTCCTCCCAGCATGGGACATGACTCCTGGGGATGAGCCTCCCTGGCAATGAGGGATTACTAACAAGTGCCAACAGTCAATACAACTGGAAAAAGACCTTGAATAAAAGCGGGAAAAGGTAAAGACAAAAGAGTTCATATGGGTAAGAGACTTCAAACTGAGTCGGGAGGTCATCCCAGAGGTAACGCTTATGTATATTTAAATAGGACCTCATAGGCTTCCAATGTGGATACACCCCAAACAGAGGGGCTCCTGAGGGTTCTGGAGACACCTAGGTCCTATATCAGGATGGATAGTTCCAGACTTTTGCGCCTTATCAGTGGGCCCTACTTTGGAATCTTTGTTCCTGAGAGTGACAGTGTTGGACCCAAATATATCTTCCCTGCACATGGTCCATCTGTCCCTTCTATTCAAACCTGTATGTGTTGCCAGAGTTTGTAGGTGTACTTCCAGAAACCATAGTCTCTGGGCTGCCGATGGACAGGCACATGGGCTGTCCATGTGCCAGCTGGGCCCAGAATCTCGGTGGATCTGCAACTCCTAACCTACAGCTCATGGAGTCACCCTGGACATCTGGTGGGGAGAAGATGATGGACAACAGCCATCCCGGGGAATGGAGAGAGCTTGCTGCTACAGGCAGGATAATCACATCCATCTTATCCATGAGATATAAGAACCTCTTACTTGGAGTTGGAGTGGACATCACCATCTCAGACTCCTCAGGATTGGGGGAAGAGCTATGCACTAGTGTGGACTTAATGATATTCTGTTGTAGACATATTGTGATTCATGCAGTGAAAGTTATCACAACACTAATGTGGAGCCAGTGGCCACCGGATGCTTTAGGAGCAAGAAGACGGAAAAGCAGTTGTAATACAGGGGCTTTTGTGGGACTTGGGAATTATCCTGAGTGACATTGCAATGACAGATATAGGCCATTTTATATCATTATATAACATGCAGAACTGTGTGTGAGAGAGTGTGGTCTACAATGTGAACCATGGTCCATGCTTAGTGGCAAAGCCCCAAGATGTGTATATCTATTGCAGGTAATGTGCCACACTAATGAAGGATGTTTATGTGGGAGGTTGTGGGAGGAGTGGGAGGTGGGGCATGTGAGAATCCCTACAATTTTTGTGTAACATTTATGTAATTTAAGTATCTTTAAAAAAATAAAAAAATAAAATTTTTATTAAAAAAAAAAGTCATTGTGTATTTGATTTGTTAAAGAAACATATTTTTGTCATTTAAAAGGAATCAGAATATAAAACATATGGGAATATATATCAATAAAACTGCTTAATAAATAAATAAATAATTGTGCAAGAATAGCCAGTAATAGCAGTTATGAGTATTAGGGGAAACAAAGAGAGACTGAGAAGTAAAGAATTTGCTTGCATGTTTGTCTGTTTTTTGTTTATTATTATTATTGAAATAATGAAAATAATGTAATAATTATTGAAGTGATGAATGCACAACTATATGATTATATCAAATACCTTTTATTGTACACTTTGGATGATTGCATGCTTATTAATATGTATCAATATAATTGATTTAAAATGATAAGATAATTTACTATTTTGCTATAGTATTTGTCCTCCTCAATGTCTTTTCAAAATAAAATGGCATGCTTATATTTGTGTTTTATAAAGATTGGTTTTTCCAATTCTATTTTTTAATGAACTACTATTTATTGACATTTATTAATATAATATGTTAAATTTTATGACTAAATCTTCCAGTATAATTTTGTCTTGACATATTTAAATATTTTTATTGATATATATCATTCAGATATGAACATACATAAAATGTAAGTGTATAGCAAAATTTGTGAACTTACAAAATAAACATGCATATCATCATACAGGGCTCCCATACATCATCCCACCACCAACATCTTGAATTGTTGTGAAACATTTGTTATTAAATATGAAAGACGAACTTCAAAATTTACTACTGAGTCCATATCTTACATTTGGTGTATTTTCCCCCCAGCTCACCCGATTATTAGTACAGTGAATTAGTATTACACATTTGTTACAAATTATGAGAGAACATTCTCATATTTCTTCTGTTTAGCACTGTCCGTCTTTCACCACAGGATTCATTATGTTATACAGTCCCATGTCCAGAAAAAAACATTCAAAGTTTATATTCAGTGGCTCTCATTTTCATCAGAGTTAGGGTGTCATCACCTCAGTCAATTTTAGAATGTTTTCATTAGTCCAAAAGGAAAAATCCCATACTCCTTTATACCCCCCTATTTTTGTCCCTTATAATTGATATAATATCTTCTTTGTTGCAAAAATATGACCATATTACTGTTAACTGTTATCTATAAGTTACATTAGTTGTAATTTTACATGTATCACAATATTTTAGCAATTAGTAAAAGAAGAATATTCTTATATTTATGCTATTAACCACAATCTTCATCCTCCAATAAAAGCACTGTTATACATTCCCTATATTATCTCTAGCTTCCTTTCAAATGATATTTATGCCCCAGACTATCACTTTCAGCCACAATCACATTTATAAATCAGTATTAGTTTTACCCACTATAATGTGTTACCAACAACCGCATTCATTTCTACACTTTTACAGTAAACCTTTTTAACAATTCTACATACATTAAGCATCAACTTCCATTGTCAATGCACATTCTATCTCCTAGTAACCTATATTATACATTTTAACGCCATGAGTTTAACACTCATCATATTTAGTTCATATTTGTGAGACCATACAATATTTGTCCTATTGGATCTGGCTTCTTCCACTCAACATAATATCTTCAAAATTCATCCATGTTGTCGTATGCGTCCCAATTTAATTTCTTCTGACAGCTGAATAGCATTCCATTTTATGTATATACCACATTTTGTTTATCCATCAGTTGATGGAGAGTTAGGCTGGTTCAGTATTTTAGCAATTGTGGATAATGCTGCTATGAACATAGGCATGAAAATGTCAGTTTGTATCCTTGCTTTCAGTTCTTCTGAATATATTCCTAATAATGTGATTGCTGGATCATATGGCAGTTCTTTATTCAGCCTCTTGAGGTACCACCAAACTGTCTTCCACAAGAGCTGCACCATTCTACATTTTTACTAATGGCCAGTCTATAAGGTGTGAAATTATGTCTCATTGTATTTTTGATCTGCATTTCCCTAATAGCTAGTGAGGTTTCTTTTCATATAATAAACTTTTTTTACAGAGAAGTTTTAGATTTCATTGAAGTTACATAAAAAGTGTAGGGGATTCTTATATACTGTACTCCTTCCCTATCCCACATCTTCTCCTATCAATAAAATTTTATATTAGTGTGGTACATTTGTTAAAATTGATGAACAAATTTCAAGCATTGGCATTAATCCAGGTCTATAGTTTACATTATGCTTTACACTTTGCGAAATAAAGTTTTATAGGTTTTGACAAAACATAGAATGGCCTGTATCCATCATTGCAGTATAATCAGAATAATCCCAATGTCTTAAAATGCCCTGTGTTCTGCCTATTCTTCCCTCCCTCACCCATCAGAACCTCTGATTATCACATCTTTACATAAATGTTGCAAGTTCTTCTTTTACTACAATAATAATAAGTCTACTTTGGTCCATGGCTGTATTCCATCCTTATGTTTGTTCATTCCTCAATATTAAGGATTTGGGGATGGTGATGCCCAATTTGCTTCAGATTGCACTTAGATCTCATGGGGCAGATAGATGGAACTTTTTTGCTTGCAGTTGTAGATATTCTTTGCTTTCTGGGATGGATTGTCCATCATCATCATTTTGTTAGTTGTCTTGAAGGAGTCCGATGAACTGGGGAGTAGGTATTGGTCACAACTCTTCTGAGATTCAGGACTCAAGTAGCATATGAACAGACTGAAGATTTAAATCTCTGGAATATATATTTAATGGGTATAGTGCTAAATATAACTTCCAGTCAAAAGGGTAGAAAAACCATGCATATGGAAATTATAACTGAATCTCTCTCTATAACAATGGAGAAATATGTAATCATGTATTCCAAGCGAAGGTCCACCAACAAGGTGCTGATTTCATGGGGTTATGTGCCTTGTGTATAGTGTCTGGTTGTCTCTAAAGCCCTTGGGAGCACTCCTGCTTGAGGCATTGTTTACTGTGGTAGTTAGTGGGATACACCTCAGAGATACATAAGCAGAACCTCTTGAATGACCTCCTGATTCATTTTGAAATTTCTAAGCTGTAAAATCTCTTTTGCATTTAATGCTTCTCCCTTTTGGTCATGGTCTTTATCCAAATGCATTGCTGGCTGGTGCTTGATATTAATCCCTCAGTGCCCCATGCCAGGGGGTTGGAGGTGGTTGGGAGGAAGTGAGTTTATTTGCTGAGTTAGGCCACATTTGAATAACAAGTAAGTTTTCAAAAGTTATCTCCTAGGCAATAGTCATTATTAGAATAAGTTTCAAATTTACAAAAATAAGGCTCATAAGTACAAAAATTAATATCAAGGGCTTGGTTTATTGGTCGGTTTTCTTTTATTAGGCACTGCTATGTACTCTAGAAATCCTTGCCACTCTATTTGAGAATGTAGCAGGACTCCCAAGGATGGGAGTTTAATATTTTGTTTGTTATTGTGTAGTCTCCACCAACTAAGAAAACAGCCTATTACAACGTGAACATATTCATAGAGGGACGCCCCAGGTGCACCCATCTCTACACATCCCCCTACAGTGACACCAGTGACTGCATCAGTTACTCAGCATGGCCATAGCTGTCAAAAGAACACTCTCAACTTTCTTTTCTCTTCTCTTTCTTGTATCCTATCTTTCAGACAATGGTTCTCGTACACAGCTCAATTTCCTTAATGCATATCAGTGAGGTCAAGGTTTTGTATATCCATTGCAGGTGATGTGTCACACTCATGAAAGATGTTTATGTGGGAGGTTGTGGGAGGTGTGGGAGGTGGGGATTTTGGGAATACCTATAATTTTTGTGTAACATTTATGTAATCTAAGTATCTTTAAAAAAGTAAAAATATATAAAAAAGAATACTCCCACGATTGTATTCACAACCACAGTCCTTGATCTCCTCAGAATTCCCCTGTTTCTTCCTCCAGGCCTATACCCAGTGCCATGGATAGCCCAACCCACCCCCTGAACATTGCTCACACTCACACTCCACCACCATGGACCACACACACAACACTGTACCATATCACCTCTGTCCACTGCCACCACCATCACCTTATCATAGATTCTGCTCAGATTGTGCTTTTTAGCTATTTGTAAGTTCCTCTTTGGAGAAATGTCTACTCAAGTCTTTTGCCCATTTTTTAAATTAAGATGCTTGTCTTTTTACCTTGAGTTGTATGTTCTCTTTATATAATGTGGAAATAAAACCCTTATCGGATACAAAGTTTCCACATAGTTTCTCCCATTGAGAGGTTTCTTTTTTACTTTATTCACAAAGTCTTCTGAAGAACATAAAGTGTGTCATTTTGAGGAAGTACTATTTATCAATTTTTTCTTTTGTTGCTTGTGCTTTGGGTGAAAAATTGAAGAAACTACTGCCTACAACATGATCTTGAAAATATCTCCCTACATTTTCCACTATGTGATTTATGGTTGTACCTTTTATATTTAGGTCTTCGATTTATTTTGAATTAATTTTTGTATAACGTGTGAGATAGGAGTTCTCTTGCTTTCATTTGGATATGTGGATATGGATATCCAATTCTCCCATTACTGTTTGTTGAATAGACTCTTCTGGTCCAGCTGGGAGGGGTTGACAGCCTTGTCAAAAATCACTTGACCATAGATTTGAGAGCCTATTTCTGAGTTCTCAATTTGGTTCTATTGATCAGTCTGACTATATTTATGCCAGTATAATGTTGTTTTTACCACTGTAGCTAAGTAATATGATTTAAAGTCAGGAAGTGAGCATCCTCCAAATTTCTTCTTCTTTTTTAAAGACATTTTGGTTATCCAGGACACCTTACCCTTCCAAATAAATTTGATAATTGGCTTTTCCACTTCTGCAAAAAAGGCTGTTGGAATTTTTATAGGGACGACATTCAGTCTGTACATCAGTTTGGGTAGATTTGTCACAATTAATGATATTTAGGTCTTCATTGGTTTCTTTTAGCAATGTTTTATAGTTTCCTGAGTACAGGTCCTTTATGTCCTAGTATAAGTTTATCCCTCTATATTTGATTCTTTTAGTAACTATTACAAATGGAATTATTTTCTACTTCTTCCTCAGACTGTTCATCAGTAGTATATGGAAATACTACTGTTTTTTTCATATTAATCTTTTATCTCACCACTTTGTTGAACTCATCTACTAGTTCAAGTAGATTTGTTGTGGATTTGGGGGGATTTCTATGTATATGGTCATACCAGTGAATGGCATAAGTTTTATTTTTTCCCTTCCTATTTGGGTGATTTTTATTTCTTTTCTTGCCTAAGTGCTCTCGCTAGAACTTCTAACACAATATGGAATAACAGCGGTGACTGTGAGGATCCTTGTTTTGTTCTGGATCTCAGCAAGAAAACCTTCAGTCTTTCCCTATTTTGTACAATGTTAATTGTGTGTTTTTTATATATGCACTTTTACATGTTTGAGAAACCATCATTCTCTTCCTATCTTTCAGAATGTTTTTATCAAAAAGGGATGCTGTATTTTGTTAAATGCCTTTCTGCATCAATCAAGGTGATCATGTGATTTTTCTTCTTCAATTTATTAATGTGGTTTATTATACTATTTGATGTTATGTTGAAATACCCTACATACCTAGGTTAAACTCACTTGATCATGGTGTAAAATTCTTTTAATGTACTTTTGGATTCAGTTTGAAAGTATTTTCTTGAGAATTTTTGTATTTATATTCATTAGAGAAATTGGTCTGCAATTTTCTTTGTTTGTAGTGTCTTTAGAAGACTTTGGTATTTGGGTGATGTTAGCTTCACAGAATGAGTTGGTGTCATTCCTTCTCTTCAAATTTTTGGAAGAGCTTGAGGAAGGTTGGCATTAGCTAATCTGTGAATGATTGGTAGAATTGACCTGCATAGCTATTTGTTCTTGGGCTTTTCATTTTTTGAAGGTTTTTGATGAGAGTTTTAATCTCTTTACTTGTAATTGGCTTGTGGAGGTCTTCTATTTCTTCTAGGGTCAGTGTAGTTTGTTGGTGGGTGTATTAGTGAGCCAAATGGGTGCTGAAGCAAAGTACCAGCAATCTGTTGGCTTTCATAAAGGGTATTTATTGGGGGTAAAAGCTTCCAGTTTCAAGGCTCTAAAGACTCAAACTCAAGATTACTTCATTACCAATCTCTGTTGCCATGTGTATTAGTCAGGGTTCTCTCGGGAAACAGAATCAACAGGAGATATCTGTCAATAATATGAGATTTTGAAAGAGTCTCTCATGTGACCCTGGGGATGCACAAGTCCAGGTTCCGCAGGCAGGCTGCAAACCAGGGGCTCCGATGAAAGTCACATGAAAGGTCCTAGATGAGTTTCTGGCAGAAGTTGCCTGTCCAATGATGAGCTGGGAAATTCTCTCTGAATGTTAAAATCACTTCCCCTTTTAAGGCATTCAACTGATTGGATAAAAGTGTCATACATTGATGATGTAATCTCCCTGATTGATGCAGATGTAAAGAGCCATCCACGCAGTAAATTCACTGGTGATCGAAATCCATAAATGCTCTTTTATTACAGTTAGCCCAGTGCTTGCTGGAATAAACACCTGGAAACAATTACCTGGCCAAGTTGACACATTAACCTAACCATCACAGTCCAACCCTTGTCAATTCGGCAGTCATACACATTACCCTAAACCATACTTAGTCTCTAAGTAAAAACAGTAACAGACAAGCATATATATATATATTTCCGCCTAACAATGTTCAACTCCTCTGCGTACAACCGGAAATGCATTAATTCCCCACAGGATAGGGTGGAAGTCCTTGGGTAATATTCACACTTAAACTTGACATCCTTAAATATTATGACATGGAATTAATACATCTTTTCATATAATAGGGGAAAAGGTTGGGGAAGAAAACAAGAAATTTGTTTTGTGTACATATACAATCATATTCAATGAAACAAGGAAGAAGGGTTCATGACTATTACAGTCCTCATTTCTGTAACTGGTCACATGGTCAAAGTTCATATTTATCACTACCTTCTTCCACTACCCATTCCATGTTCCCATTACCTTCAGCAAGCATTTCAGTTGGCCGTGGTTCTTTGCCTGGTGGGGTGACCCAAACTTTCACTCCCGAAGATTCTGGGCCATTGTTAGTACTGCTTGAATTGGTTTGCTGCAATTTTCCATTGACTTTAATCACAGGGCATGGCAATACTAGAAGATGCCCGAGAGGATCTCCTGCATTCCAGGCAAACTCCTCTTTACCCCTATTATGTAGATGTAGTCCTATTTCCCCTTGATAGTCAGGATCAATCACCCCAGCCAGTACAGTAATTCCCTTCTTTGCCTGTTGATTCACAGGTATGAGAAGCCCAAATTTACCAGGTGGCAGTCTTAACTTCCAGTTCAATGGAATCATTGTTATGCTCCCTGGTTGCAGTACTCCTCCTTTTGGGACTAAAACCTGTAGACCAGCAGAGCTTAAGTTTGCAGGGACAAGAAGCAAAAATTTTCCTAGTGAGTCACTAGGGGTAATGGTGCCACTGCCATTTCCACCCCTTATTTCCTGGACCCATGAATCCTAGTTATGGTAGAAACAGC
Source organism: Cabassous unicinctus (assembly GCA_029593785.1). NCBI lineage: Eukaryota > Metazoa > Chordata > Mammalia > Cingulata > Chlamyphoridae > Cabassous > Cabassous unicinctus. Next base: position 15,404 of record JAQZBX010034103.1, read on the forward strand.
ACCATAGAGAGGACACTGATTCAGAGCATACACAGCCTCATGGAGAAAATTACCCCAGCCCTGCAATGTATTGCCACATAGTAGGCACCATAATTGAGTCTTCAAAAGGCCATTCCACCGTTCTATTAATCCAGCTGCTTCAGGGTGATGGGGAACATGGTAAGACCAGTGAATTCCATGGGCATGTGCCCATTCCCGCACATCATTTGCTGTGAAATGGGTTCCTTGATCAGAAGCAATACTATGTGGAATGCCATGGAAGTAGATAAGACATTTGGTAAGTCCACAGATGGTAGTTTTGGAAGAAGCATTGCATGCCAGAAATGCAAACCCATAGCCAGAGTATGTCTATTCAAGTTAAAACAAATCACTGCCCCTTTTAAGGCATTCAACTGATTGGGTAAAAGCGTCATCCACTGCTAATGTAATCTCACTGATTTATGAAGATGTAATCAGCCATCCATGCAGTAAACTCACTGGTGATTGAAGTTCATAAATATACTTGTGTTACAATTAGACCAGTGCTTGCTGGAACAAACACCTGGAAACAATTATCTGGCCGAGTTGACACATTAACCTAACCATCACACCATGTGTTGAAGCAAGATGGCAGGCAAAATCTGTGAAGGTTCAGCTTTCCTTTTCCCTCTTAAGACTCTGTTGTGCTTCTTGGACATGTAATTTCATTTTTTTTTCATGAGAATTGGGAAATTTTCACCTGTAGCAAGAGCTTACAATCTAGGCCTTAATTCCCTTGTGGGTATTTTAAGTAAAGCTGTTTATACATACATTTGACAATTTTTATTGTGGTCATTAACCACAGACAATTGCAGAAGTTTTATTTCATTTTACTTTTACACTTTTACCAGTATTATGTTAATCAACAGGTAGAACATAACTTATAGACTCACATGCTTCACTTTTAAATTCCCTTTTTGTTCATGATGAGAAGACCACATGTATTTTAGAGATGCATCATAGAAAAACAGCATAATTCATAAAGAAATTTGGTTGTTTTCATGAAATGTAACATTCTTCTAAGAATATATAGAACTGTAAATAACAATACTATTCTCATGCAGATCAGTAACAGGTTAAAACATTAAGTTTTGGGGGATTTCCGGAAAGATGGCAGACTAATAAGACACGGGAATCTCTTCTCTGGAAAAATAGCTAGAAGACAGGCTGAAACAGCCCCGAAAAAGATCTTCTAGGGTTTAGGACAGCAGGTGAAGGCTGCACACCCCCCAGAGGAGAGAGGGACAAAAGAGGGAAATCGTGATAACAGAACCATGAGTTAGAACCAGCAGCGGCTGCTGCTGCCAGCACCGTCCACCACACTAAAGACTCTTTAGAATTCTTGGGTCTCTGGGCCTGCAAACTACAGTCAAAGGGGCTCCAGGGATCTACCACCCCAGGATAGAGTAGAGAGGGGGACACAGCCTAAGGCTGACTCAGCTTCTGATGTACAAATATGATCTGCTGTGCCCCATGAGCACTTTCAAGGCAAGTGAGACCACACAGTGGTTTGCCCTGGGAGCCGGCAAAGGACTGGAGGAATCCAATCCTCATAATTTCCCTGGACTAATTGTTGAGGACTCCACAAGAAAAGGGGGTCCCAAGAGCCCTTCCAGGCTGGGTGGGGCTGTGCCATTGTTTGCCTTGGAGACTGCAAGGGGCTAAAGATATAAAACATTCCCAATCATCTTCTGTACTAACAGGAACTGATTTTGAGGACTCAGAGGGGAGTAGAAATATTTCCTAGCTGGGAAAAGGGAGGGGGCTGCCAGAGAAGTCTGGAGAACTGTCTCAGAGAACATTTGAATTATAAGGCTCTTAGCCTCCAGACAGGAAGCTCTATCACATTGATCTGGTCTGTGTTGCAACATATACACTCTGAGCAAGCATTGAATTGTGATCTGCCAAATAGCACCATCTCCTGGCAGACCAAGGAAGTGCACACAAGGAAATTAAAAATATGTAGGACAGGCTTTTTCTGGCCTCTATAGCCTCCTTGCCCAGGGCCCTAGGAAGCAACTCTACAACCAATTATGGGGTCCAGGGCCCATTTTTGAGGACAATCGTGATGACAGACAATCCTAATAATCCAGGTTGAGCCAAAAATCAAAGAGGTGTGGTAACTCACAGCCTCCTGTCACTAAATCTCTATAAAAGAGGAAGAGATTGAGCATCTGAGTAAACTACATCCTAAACAGATGCCTAAACACCAACAAAAAATTAGGAGCCATACTAAGAAAATAGAAGACATGGCCTAAGAAAAGGAATACATCAAAGTCCCAGAAGAGATGCAGAATTTGAGAGAACTAATCAGCAAGATGAGCACAAATTTCCAAAATCAAATTAATGAGTTGAATGACAATATTGTTAAAGAGATAAATGACATCAAGATGACATTGAACAAACACAAAGAAGAATTTGAAATCCTGAACAGAAAAGTAACAGAGTTCATGGGAATGAAAGACACAATAGATGAGATCAAAAACACATTTGAGGCATACAACAGCTGATTCAAAATGATAGAAGAAAGAATAAGTGATACCGAAGACGGAACAGCTAAAATTGAAGAGAGAAAAGAACAGAGTGAGAAAAGAATGTAAAAAATTGAGCAAAGTCTCAGAGAGTTGAATGACAACACAAAACGCACCAAAATACATGTCATGGGAGTGCCAGAAGGAGAAGAGAAGGGAAAAAGGGCAGAAAGAGTATTTGAGGAAATAATAGCTGAAAACTTCCCAATTTTCATGAAAAAAAAATGAAATTACATGTTCAACAAGCACACCGTACCCCAATCAGAATAAATCCAAATAGACCTACACCAAGACACATACTACTCAGAATATCAAATGTCAAAGATGAAGAGAAAATTCTCAGAGCAGCAAGAGAGAAGCAAATGATCACATAAAAGGGACGTCCAGTAAGACTTAGCAAAGATTTCTCTTCAGACACCCTGCAGGCGAGAAGACAGCCGAGAAGTTTTTATCCAGCAAAACTGTCCTTCAGATATGAAGGTGAGTATAAAGTATCCACAGACAAACAGAAACTAAGAAAGTTTTCGAAAAAGAATCCAACTTTGCAGGAAATATTAAAGGAAGTGTTAGAACCTGTGAAGAAAAGACAGGAGAAAGAGGCTTGGAGGAGAGTATAGAAGAAAGAATAGTAGAAAGGATAACCAAAAGAGTAAAAAGACAGACAGAAACTAGATGTCATATGAAAACCAAAGAACAAAATGAAGAAAGTAAATAGGGCATTTACAGTAATATCATTGAACGTGAATGGATTAACTCCTCAATCAAAAGATACAGGCTGATAGAATAGATAAAAAAACATGAGCCATCCATATGCTGCTTAGAAGAAACTCACATTAGACCCAGGCATACAAACTGGGTGAAAGTGAAAAGTTGGAAAAAGATACTCCATGAGAATAGTAACCAGAAAAGAGCAGGTGTAGCTATACTAATATCAGACAAAACAGACTGTAAATGCTGTAAAGTTATAAGAGATACAAAAGGCCATTATATATTAATTAAAGGGATGATCCACCAGGAAGATATAACAGTCATAAATATCTCCACACCTAACCAGGGTGCCACGAAATACATGAGATAAACTCTGGGAAAACTGAAGGGAGAAATATACATTTCTACAATAACCATTGGAGACTTCAACACTTCAGTGACATCATTAGATAGAACTAGACAGAAGATCAACAAGGAAACAGAGAACTTGAAAAATATGATAAACAAGTTAGATATAACAGACATACACAGAACACTGGACCCAAATTCACCGGGTTATACATTCTTCTCAATTGCCCATGAATCTTTCTCCAGGATAGACCACATGTTAGGGTACAATGCAGCTCTCAATAAATATAAAAAGATTGAAATTATAGAAAGCACCTTCTCAGATCATAATGGAATGAAACTAGAAATTAATAATAGACAGGAATAAAGTAAATTCGCAAATTTGTGGAGAGAGAACAATACATTCTTAAATAACTGGTAGGTCAAAGAAGAAATTGAAAGTGAAATCGGTAAATATATTGAGACATATGAAAACGAGAACACAATGTCTCAGAACTTATGGGATACAGCAAAGGCAGGCTTGATAGGGAAATTTATAGCCCTAAGTGCCTGTATTAAAAACAAGAAAAGGCTAAACTCAAAGATTTAACTGAACAACTAGAGAAATAAGAAAACAAACTGCAAACCAATCCCAAAGCAAGCAGAAGGAAAGAAATAATAAAGATAAGAACAAAAATAAATGAAAATGAGAACAGAAAAACATTAGAGAAAATCAACAAAACCAAAACCTGGTTCCTTGAAAAGATCAATAATATCGACAAACCCCTAGTTGACTAACAAAGAAAAAAGAGAGAAGATGCACATTAATACAATCAGAAATGAAAGGGGGAAAGTTACAAATGACATCACAGAAATAAAAAGAATCATAAGAGGATATTATGAAAAACTATATGCCAGCAAACTAGACCACCTAGATGAAATGGATAAATTTCTAGAAATGCACAACCATCCTACACTGATGCTACAAGAAATACAAGAACTTAACACACCAGTCACATTTAAGAAGATTGAATCCATCATCAAAAATTTATCAGCAAAGAAAAGTCCAGGACCAGATGGCTTCACAGTTGAATTCTACCAAGCATTTCAAAAAGAATTAACACCAAGCCTGTTTAAACTCTTCCAAAAAATTGAAGAGGAGGGAATATTACCCAATATATTTTGTGAAGCCAACATCACCCTAATACCAAAGCCAGATAGATTCTACAAGAAAAGAAAATTACAGACCAATCTCTCTAATGAACGTAGATGCAAAAATTCTCAACAAAATAACTTCAAATCAAATCCAACAGCATATCAAAAGACTTATAAATCACGACCAAGTGGGATTTATTCCTGGTATGCAAGGCTGGTTCAACATAAGAAAATCAATCAATGTAATACACCACATTAACAAATTGAAGGAAAAAACCACATGATCATCTCAATACAATGGGGAAAGTGTGGAAGTTTTCCCTCTAAGATCTGGAACAAGACAAGGATGTCCACTGTCACCTTTGTTATTCAATACTGTACTAGAAGTTCTAGCTAGGGTAATTAGACAAGAAAAGTTTAAAGGCATCCAAATAGGAAAAGAGGAAGTAAAACTCTCACTGTTTGCGATGACATGATCCTGTACTTAGAAAATCCTGAAGTATTCACGACAAAGCTACTTGAGCTAATATTTTGAATTCAGCAAACTGGCAGGATAGAAGATCAACACACAAAAATCAGTAATGTTTTTGTACACTAATACTGAACAACCTGAGTTGGAAATCAAGAAAAATTCCATTTCAATAGAAACAAAAAGACTCAAATACCTAGGAAAGAATTTAACCAAAGAAGTACAGGACCTATATGCAGAATACTACAAAACAATGCTAAAAGAAATTTTAAAAGGCATTCTGTATTCATGAATTAGAAGAATAAATATTATGAAGATGTCAATCCTACCCATACTGATTTGTAGATTCAATGCAATACCAATCAAAATCCCGACAGCTTACTTTACAGAATTAGAGAAAGCAATTACCAAATTCATCTGGAAGGGTGAGTGCACCCTAAAAGCCAAAAGCATTCTAAAAAACAAGAGCGATGTGGGAGGAATTTTACTGTCTGACCTTGAAACACATTACAAAGCTATAATGGTCAAAACAGCATTGTACTGGCATAAAGATAGACAAATCAATCAGTGGAATAGAATTGAAAACCCAGAAATAAACCCTCACCTATACAGTTAACTGGTTTTGACAAACAAACCAAGTCCATGCTAATGGGAAAAAACTGTCTTTTCAACAAATGTTGTTGGGAGAACTGGATATCTATAACCAACTGAATGAAAGAGAGCCCCTATCTCACCCCCTATAGAAGAATCAACTAAAAATGGATCAAGATCTAAATATAAAAGCCAGGACCATAAAACTACTAGAAGAAAATGTAGGGAAACATCTTCAAGACGTTGTAGTAGGTGGTGGTTTCTTGGACCTTACACCCAAAGCACATGCATCAAAAGAAAAAATAGGTAAATGGGACCTCCTCAAAATTAAACACTTTTGCACCTCATAGGACCTTGTCAAAAGGGTGAAAAGGGAGCCAACACAATGGGAAACAAATATTTGGAAATCACATATCTGATAAGGGTTTAATATCCAGGATATATAAAGAAATGTTACAACTCAACAATGAAAAGACAAACGACCCGATTAAAAAATGGGCAAAAGACTTGAATAGACATTTCTCCAAAGAAGAAATACAAATGGTAAAAAATCACATGAAGAAATGCTCAACATCACTCATTATTAGGGAAATGCAAATCAAAACCACAATTAGATATCATTTCACAGCTATCAGAATGGCCAGTATTAAAAAGACAGAGAACTACAAGTGTTGGAGAGAATGTGGAGAGATAGGAACACTTATTCATTGTTGGTGGGAATGTAGAACCAACAGATATAGCCACTGTGGAGGCCTGTTAGGCAGTTCCTAAAGAAGTTGAATATAGATTTGCCAAATGACCCCACAATACCACTACTGAGAATATACCCAGAAGAATTGAGATCAGTGACATGAACAGACTTCTGCATACCGATGTGCATAACAACATTATTCCCCATTGCCAAAAGTTGGAAACAACCCAGGTATTCATCAACAGACCAATGGATAAACAAGCTATGGTTTATTCACGCAATGGAATATTATGCAGCTGTAAGAAGAAATGAAGTCATAAAGCATATGACAACATGGATGAACCTGTTGGACATTATGTTGAGCGAAGCAAGCCAGACACAAAAGGACAAATACTGTATGAATGTGTTACTATGAACCAAATATATTGTGTAACAAATTGTTTGATTAAAAAAAAATTATATGTATCCAATACATTTAATTGAGAAATGTATATATTTATTCATCTGTGTTTACTTTTTAGTTTTTGTTTATATTTTCAATTATTAAATGTACAAATTAAAGTAAAAAAAATACATTAAGTCTTTGAGATTTTATGCAATCTCTAAATACATAAAAAACATTTTTATTTTTTTTTATTTTATTGAAGTATATCTTTCATACATGAACGTACATAAGCAATAAGTGTATAGTAAAATTTGTGAACTTACAAAATAAAAATGCATAACATCTTGCAGGGAAACCATACATCACCCCACCAACAACAACTTGCATTGTTGTGAAACATTTGTTACAAACTATGAAAGAGCATTGTCAAAATATTATTATTAACTATCACCTGTATCTTACATTTAGTGTATTTTCCCCTCAACCTACCCTATTATATTTTTAAACATATTTTTATTACAGAGGTTGTAAACAACAATCATGTACATGTGTAGAATTCCTATACAACAGCCCTTCATGAACACATGACACTGTGGTGGAATATTTGTTACAGATTATGAGATAATATCAGAAGACTATTACCACCAACCATAGTCCATAGCATACATATGGCACACTTTTTCCATAACCCCCCAATATCAACACAGTACACCTATGGCATTGATGCAAGAATATTAAAGTATTGCTGTTAACCACAGTCCATAGGTTACACCAATTGTATTTTTCCCATGCTCCTCCACATTCCCACCACCATGCAATAGTGGAAACTCTTGCATCTTTATCAAAAACCACAATTCTCATCCACTTCTGGGTTCACTGTGTATTCAGTCTCTAGATTATTCTCTAGCTTTGTTTCAACTGACATTTACATTCCTAGACTACCCTTTCAGTCTCAATCCCATTTATAAACCAAATGGTACTCAATATAATGTGTTACCATCAACTCTATCCATTTCCATCTCATTTACTAAGTTGACATGTTTGGCTCCTCTAATTCTGTTACTAATTTTGCTTCTCTTGGCAACTTGTCTTTTTATCTTGTCCTGATTTTCAAGAAACATACAGAATATTGAAAAGGAACTCTATATTCTTTGACCATTTCACTTTTTTACTTTTCTTTCTTACTTACTAACATTTTTGCTCTGGAGATATTATGACCTCACTGTATTTTGTCTTTAATTCCACAGCCAGCACTCGAGACATGAAGCATGAGACAAGAGGCCTGTTTAACAGAACATGAGCAGTCTAACAAAGAGAAAACTGGTCTGGTGCGGGAACTGGAAATGCAGTACTGACAAGGAAACTAATTTTCTTAAGTTTAGAAGAGCAAAGTTGATGTCAAATTTCAATTTAAGGGCTAATTTTAATAATCATAATAACTAAGTGAAAACACAACCCCTTTTTTGGCAAGAAATGCTAATCACTTTGATTTAAAAGATTCTGTTATCAAATTCTGAATTAATTAGTTTTTTTTTTCTTTTTTTTATTGTTCATAAAAATCAAGATTTTTCACAGTACATACCAATATTTGTAAAATGATATACAAGTATATATGCATATATGTGTATTTTCTTACATAAATGTTATTTTATATATATATATTTTAAAGGTGCTTAGATTACCTAATTATTACTCAGAAATTACAAGGATTCCCATGTTCCCCGCCTCCCACACCTCCCACAACATCCCACATCAACATCCTTCATCAGTGTGGAACATCACCCATAATGGATATAGAGATCCTGGGGCTTTGCCACCAAGCATAGAGCGCATTTCACATCATAGACCATCCTCTCTCCCACACAGTTCTACGTGGTATATGCTGATGTAAAATGGCCTACATCTGTGGCCACAATGCCACTCATGACAACCCCCAAGTCCCAAAAAACCCCTGTATTTCGACTGCCTCTCCCCTCCCTACCCCGAAAATATCCTGTGGCCACTGTCTCCACCTCACTGTTACAATGTCTTCCATTGCTTGAATCACAATATACAACAGAACACCACCAAGTCAATTCTAGTGCATAGCTCTTCCCCCAATCCTGGGGGTTTGGGGATGGTGATGTCCAGTCCACCTCCAAGTGAGAGAAGGTTTATATTCCATGGATGCGGTGGATGGGATTATCCTGCCTGCAGCTGCAGGCCCACTCCGTTCCCTGGGATGGCCGTTGCCCATAGTCGTCTCCTCGCCAGGTGACTTGGATGAGTCCATTGAGCTATAGGGTAGGAGTTGCAACTGCACCGAGATTGCAGGCACAGCTGGCACATAGGTAGGCCAGAGGCTCCAGTTTCTGGAGGTACACTTAAAAACTCAAGCATCACATATAGGTTTGAATAGAAGGGACTAAGGGACCATGTGCAGGGAGGACTTATTTGAGTCTGACCCTGTCACTCTCAGGAGCACAGATTTCAAAGTGGAGCCCACTAATAAGGCATCCATCTCTGGGGCTATCCCCACTTATATAGGACCTGGGTGTCTCCAGAGCCATCAGGAGCCCCTCTGAATGGGGTGACATCCACCCTGTTGTTCTGTGAGATCCTACTGAGGTATGCATAAGCATTACCTCTGGGATGTCCTCCTGACTCTCTTTGAAGTCTCTTAGCCACATAAACTCATTTCTCTTTACTCTTTCCCCCTTTTATTCAAGGTTTTTTTTTTCCAATCATGTTGCCAGTTGGCCCTTGTTATTGATCCCTCGTTGCTAGGGAGGCTCATCCCCAGGAGTCATGTCCCACATTGGGGGGAAGGTAACACATTCAAATGCTGAGTTTGGCTTAGA
>JAQZBX010034104.1:0-25115 GCA_029593785.1 Cabassous unicinctus
AAAAAAAAAAAAATATATATATATATATATATATATAAAACAAATAACATTTATGTAAACAAATACACATATAGGCATATGTATTTATATATCATTTTACAAATATTGGTATGTATTGTGAAAAATTTGATTTTTACCCACAATAAAAAATAAAAAACAAAGAAAACACTGATGAGAAAGCAACTCTGATGGTGCCTTGATTTGGGCATTTCATGACCTTGTAACTGTAAGCTTTTACCCTAAATAAATTCCCTTCATAAAAGCAAACACATTTCTGTTATAATGCTTTGGCAGCCATGTAGCAGACTAGGATACTTGGTTTTAATTGTGAATTTTTACCCAAATGGTTTCTTTTATTACATCAGCCTTCAATAATTCCTACAGGATTTCTCCAGATATAGCCTTTTTAAATCTGACCTTTTGAGTACCTATCACATATTTTTCACGACATTTATTCCACGAATTGTATGTATTCCACTGACTTCCTAATGGCTTCTTTACAATTTTAATTCTGATATAAATTTAGATTTAAATTTGTACATTAATATACAATTCATATGAAACCCTAAAATTGTATTAAAAGAAAAACTTTGAGAAACAGGAGATAGATAAAATTATGAGAACTTTCCTGTCAGTAACATAGGCATGCCATTTCCTTGGTGGACACAGGGAGGGAATTCCTTTTCAGCAGCTCCATTAGACAATGAAATAAAAGGATACAAAGAACAATGAAGTTGTAGTGAGTTGAATGGTGCAAGAATCATTCCAAACTATGCAGTTCCAAAAATTGGCTTACACTGAATTTACCAAGGTATAAGGTCATCCTAATTGTAATATAAGTCCTAAATATAGAATATGGTTTGGGTTATTCTCTAATTAAATTTCGAAATAGTTCTTTTATATACAGTTGTTTCAGTAAGAAATTAGCCTTTTAATAATTTAGCACAAAGATAGGAGAATATATTTTTTTCTGTAATTCAATATAAAACATTCATTATACTGTCCTTTTAATATAGAGAGATGAAAAGCATCATAGTCCTTTATTATTTTTCTCTACCATATTAGAAATAACATCTAAATTATCTAAATTAATATCTACACTTATATCCCTTTCAGTTTCAGGCATACTAGTTATATATTAGATTCTATTAATTTATAAATGAACCTAAGATCATTCTCTGTATTACCTGTATTCATTTCTTACAGAAAAGTAAGCTAATTTAGCTGTGGTTGCTTATTGTCATTTATCTATTATTGTTTACATCATGGCATAAATATTAATTAACAGATACTGATACCTCTGTGCTTGGTAGTCAAGGATGTGTAGAAGAGAAGTAACACATTAATAATTGTGAAGAAGTGTTCAATGATATCACTCTGTGCCCATAAAAGCAGTAATACTAGATCTTTACTTTTTCCCTTTTGACCCAGTTATTGAGAATTTGCATTTCAGTTATTTCTGTTTCATAGGTGTGTTAAAAACCCATTGCTGCATTTTTGTGGATAAGCAGAGCTGCATTTTGTAGCTCTAGTACAAAGAGATTTTGCTTAACAGTGTCCTTCACGAACAGGAAAAGACAATATACCATTCCAGGTAGGGTAGAAGCCACACTGTGGGGTTATAGGAAAGCATGTTTTCTAAGGGTAAAGACAACAGGTGGGTAAAGGCCCAAAGGAACAAGGGCAATCTCCTCTCTTGGCCCTGAGGCTTCTAAAGTGTGTGCCATTCTCACCTGTGAGTGCTCCTAAGAAACTGGCAAAAAAGGTGAATGCAGTGAGGGGAGGCTTACCTGTTGGCTGGAAAAATAATTACAAAGACTTTAAGAGCAAACTTGAAATATGTTTACCTGTGCCTTGCAACATTTTAAGAAGTAGAAACTATTAGCTAACAGAATTTCTATTTAATAGGAAGAAAAGAGGGATAAAGATAGAGAAAGGAAAGAAGGGAGAGGGGTTAGGAGAATATAAAAAAGTAAACTAGAAGAAAGTTTTCCATTGTGAGTTTGTGAAAATGCTCTCATGACAGAGATTAGCCAGAGGATATATACACTGCATATTTTGCTTTATAAATAGCTTCTTAATTGGATTTTGTTGTGTCTTAGTTTGTCAGGACTGTGTGACAGTTTGGGACTGTTTGTGGATCCCAAAAGGATCATGTTCTCGAAACTAATCTGTTCCTGGGGGGATTGGGCGTGGATTGGATTCAGTTGGAGGGATTTTGATTGGAGCACTTCAGTGAGGCAAGACCCAGTGTGGGTCTTAGCCTTCTTGCTGGATCCCTTTATAATGGGGACTGAAACAGACACAGAGAAAAGCTGTAGAAGCCGAAATCCCAAGATGCTGCAATCAGCAGAGCACAGAGGCAGAAGGAGCCCCTGTGAGTCAGAAAGACAGAAGCCCCAGAGGAAAGGGCAGAGATGAGCCGTATGCTGATCACTGACAGCTGAGCTAGGGGGCAAAGGGAACCTGGAGGGCAAGGCAGAGACCACGGTGGAGACTGTGCCTAGCCACGTGGCGGGAGTGTAGAATCACCAGCAGCTGACTGTTTGTGAGACAGTCTCTGATGATGCCTTGATCTGACATTTTCACAGCCTCAGGACTGTAAGGTCCTGTAAGGTTTTAACCTAATAAATTCCCATTACCAACGACAACCCATTTCTGGTATTTTGCATTTGCAGCCTTTAGCATACTAAGACTGATTGCAATGGCAAAAACCACACACTTGCTGATTTAAACAGCTGGAAGTTATTGGCTCACAGTTTTGGAGTCAAGAAGTCCAAAATCAAAGTGTTAGTTAAGCCATGCTGTCTCCAAAGTCTGTATTGTTCTGCAGATGGCAATTCTCTGCATATGGTGAACTCTCTCTATGGCTTCTCCTACTTCTAGCTTCTACTGAATTTTGCAGCCCATTTCCTTGGCTTATAAGAACTTCAGACATATTGGATTAAGGCTTGTCCTCGTTCAGTTTGACCACATCTTAAACCAAAACAGCACTTTCATAGGTCCTATTTACAAAGGGGTTCACGCTTATAGGAACAGACCAAGACTTAAACATGTCTTTTGTGGAGGACACGGATTCAATCCCCAACAGGTCGTATACATAACCAGTCATTAAAGGTAGATTAATGCAATGAATTGTGTGTATCTATTTTGATCTTCTTGTCCAAACATGCTAAAGCAAGGTATTTTTTGATGCATGGTATTTTAGATGAAATGTGATTTTAAAAATGAATTGTTTAAACTAGGGGTCTCTTTTTGATAATAAAAGAAATTTTGAAAGGAATCATTTGAGAGATCCTGATATCTTTACAAAGGATTGCATTTTTCATTGTGTTATTCCATATAAGTGTCCTTTAACTGCTCAGCTCTCTGGTTATCTATAAGTTGAAGCTTCAGAAATATCTCCTGGAATGTTCTTTAATAGTTAAAATTTGACTTTTTCTTAGTTTAGTTAAATAGTGATAGCTTCACTTACAAAAATAACTGTGCTAAGTGTACAGTTTCCCTAGAAGAAGCTCTTCTATCTTTCTATGTAGGCAAATATTACAATATCCTGAAGTCTTATGAACTTCTTTAGCACACAGAAAATTTGAATACATAATCACAGTGTGTAGAATTTTATGATATGATGTATTAGATTGAATATTAGTCTGAGAGTTAAGAGGTCAGATGCCCTTTCCTCCTCTGGCACAATATACCCCTGTGTTATTCAGAAATTCATTGCTATTTTCTAGATGTAATTTCTTCAATTTTATAATGAATATTTTTTGAGCATTTGGATATTAATGAAGCACTGATATTGCTTAATAACACACTGGCAGCTTTGAGACATAGGGACTGCATGATCTACAGAGGCACTAGTCACCCTGAGTATGCCAAAGTGCTTAAAATTAGAAAGTGTATATTCTAGACCCATAATGTTTAACCCTGAAATTGAATTATGCAGAGTGTCTCCCATAAAGGAAAGAGATAAAGTGCTTTAACCATTGGCCCCTAGTGCTACTGAGCTTATTCTTTCATAAGCATTTTCCAGAGTGGGTTGAAATAAATCTTTTGTATATATTAATATCTAACACCTTAAAATTGAAAGTCAAAAATTAAACAATGCTTCCTTAATTTGGGCCAAACCCTGTGAATCAGTTGTACATGAATAATAGCAATAAATGAATATTCAAAGTGTCCTCCACAAACACTTTCCAGAGAAATTGATGATTTGTTCATATTTATAAGAAATTTATTTGAGAGAGGCTGTAGTTTATAGTGAAAACAGAAGCTCAAGATTTATGTTTGCCTTTTTTTCCCTCCCTAAATAAGAGCATTAGTGCTGATTTCATTTTGCCTTAACCAATTACCAGCCATTTAGACTTGGATGCATTACCTCACCTGAAAGATTACCAACTTCCATAAAGTTGCTAAGAATAATATATAAAAGCATGCTTAGCACCACATGCAGCACTGATTGGATTGACTTTGAAATAAAAATCTTTGCTCCCTTTCTTATTCAAATATCATTCTAAATTGAAATCAAAGAGTAAAAGAATTATTTTATATGAAGTGAAAACAAATGTACAATTTGTTGCACCCTAACCTGTGTTTTGCCTTCTGTACTTTTGAGTATAAAATTAAGAACAGACTATATACACAGGGTCACAGAAGTATACAACAAGGTGTGAAAGATTAGAGCAGAGTCAAGATGGGAAATGGGAGTTTTATCAACAGAGCTTCTCTGGAAAGTGGTATCCATGTTGGAGGCCATGCACCCCATGGAAAACACAGAACTTTTCATTTGGTTATAATAAGGAAATATAATACATTTATCAATAATTATTTTATCATATATTTTACATGGTTTTAAAATGAACTTAATAATTTAGTAGTATGGTGTTATAATATAATTTTTATAAATATATGCAATATCAAGCATCTGTCTTCAAAATTTTTACTTACTGTGTGAATAATCAAGATATTTGGGAAGTCTTCTAGACTATCTCAAATACCATTAGCTACCTTAATGCTGTCCCAATGTCTGGTGGACTCTCTACCATATATGTTAGGCACCCAGTAAATATTTACATAGTTAAAGAAGTAATTATTATATAATAGAGTTTATGTAGCTGCAAAGTTTAAGGATTTGTTACTGTAATGCTATTTGAAAGTTAAGTGTTACTGAAAAACCATCCCCAAACATATTTTGCCTAGAAAATTCTGTGTTGTCCTAAATATCTCAGATAAGAGGCACATAAACTGTGTGAGTTTATTCATATATTTGCCCAGTATTAACATACATATCTTTTTTACTATTTAAATATTTGCTAGGAATGTGCAGAAATGATGTGGATTTGAATATTGTCTGGAAATGATGAAATTGTCTGGAAAAGAGAGAGTCTCCAACTGCAAGCAAGATAGTCCCATCCATCTGCCCCATGGGATGTAAGCCCACTCTCAATTAGAGGTGGAGTGGGCATCACCATCCCAGAATCCTCAGGGGGAATGAAAAATGGACTAAAGTAGACTTACTGGTATTCTGCTATAGACTAATTGTGATTCTAGCTATGGAAGAACTGTAATCACTCATATGGAGGAAGTGGCCACTGAAAGCTCTGAGGGGAGGGAGAGGGAAAAACAAGTGTAATGTGAGGGCATTTTTGGGACTTGGGTATTGTCCTGAATGACATTGCAATGACAGATACAGGCCATTATGTATCTTGTCATAACTTACAAAAATTGTGTGGGAGAGAGTGTAAACTACAATGTAAACTATAATCCATGCTTAGTGACAATGCTCCAAAATGTGTTCATCAATTGTAACAAATGTACCACACTAATGAAGGATGTTGTTAATGTGGGAAATGTGGGAAGGGTAGGGAGCAGGGCATATGAGAATGCCCTATATTTTTTATGTAACATTTATGTAATGTAAATATCTTTAAAAAGTAAAAAACTATATTAAAAAAGCAAAAACAAAAGCAAATTTGTCTTATTTCTCATTTTCCAAAGTTTCAAATCATGCTATATCAGTATACCAAAATCTTCATTAGGCTTTTTTCATAAAAACTTCTTCTTTGCCATGAAGTTGCAGAAAAAATAATAATTCATAAAATGACACAAATGGAATGTGGTTTCACCCTGTTGGATGAAATCATTATTGTCAGTGTTTGTCATGAAAATTAAAGTGGGATATAAGTATATTCTGTTCTTCATCTAACATTTTTTTAACAATTTATTGAAGTATATCATTCATACATGAATATACATAAACAATAAGTGTTCAGTAAACACTGTGAACTTACAAAACAAACATACATAACATCATACAGGGCACCCACACATCACCCCACCACAAATACTTTGCATTGCTGTGAAACATTTGTTAACAAACTATGAAACAGCATTGTCAAAGTATTACTACTAACTATAGTCTGTATCTTACTCCCCTATACTTTTTTTTTTAAGTTTTATTTATTTATTTACTTTTATCCATTTTTAACCCCCTCCTCAGTTTTGCTGTTTTTTGTATCCATTTGCTGGGCAGCTCTCTGTGTTCATTTCCTGCCCTCTCTTCTCATCTTTCTCCTCCTGTCTTCACTGGGATTTGATCCTTGGAACCTCCGATGTGGGAGAGAGGTGTCCTACCACCTGCGCCACCTTAGTTTCTGGTTTTTCAGTGCGTCTCATCTTGGCTCTCCCTTGTATCACTTTCCTGTTATGTCATCATCTTTCTGGTGGCTCGTGGGGCCTGGAGGCACACATGCATGTGGAGCCTGATGGCGCACCCGCTCCCGGGGCCTGGCAGTGCACCCGCACACAGGGCCTGATGGTGCACCCACGCACGGGCCTGGAGGTGCACCGCACATGGGGCCCGGTGGCACACCTGCCAGCAGGACCCGACAACGCACCTGAGCACAGGGCCTGGCAGGCCGTGCATCTTTTATATTTTTCTTTTTCTCGTTTGCACTGGGAGATTCTGGGGATCGAACCCAGGTCCCTCTATATGGGAGATGGACGCCCAACATTTTGAACCACATCTGTCCCCCTGCTATATCTCTTAAGGTTGACCAAAGATACCTAGAGTTACAGTCATTTCCCATACAGGATGGCCATATAATAAATCAGGCTTGATTTATCACCAGCATTCCAAAAACCAGACCTTCAGAGAAAAACTAGGTCTGGGGATACATGCACGGTTTCTAATATAGTGAATGTTTAGCCTACCCTGATTATCACAAAATCAGAACATCGAGAATATTTGCAATCATCTAACATTTTTAAAAGTGTATATGAGATAACCTATGAGCTGTACATAGTCTGGGAATTAAGAGTAGAGACTATGAAGTCATTTATAAGAAACAATATCAAATTAG
Source organism: Cabassous unicinctus (assembly GCA_029593785.1). Lineage (NCBI taxonomy): Eukaryota > Metazoa > Chordata > Mammalia > Cingulata > Chlamyphoridae > Cabassous > Cabassous unicinctus. The sequence goes on from JAQZBX010034104.1 coordinate 7,362, forward strand.
CAGGTTATTTAATTTTATTTTCATGTTCCTTGTCTCCCTATGCCTTAAAGATTATTTGGAAGACAATTCTTGTTTTTTTGACCATAGGAGATGATACAGTATATTCCTTGAAGATGCTGTTTGTCATGAAATTATGGAAAAGTTGCTATTTTTAAATGAAACATGCTATAGACATATGTACCTTAGCTCCAGATGAAATCTAGTTCATAATGTCCATGGTAAACAGAAACCTGTGTCTAGTCAAGTACCTTTCTGTTTTCTCCAAAGACTGAGAATTATATCCAATTTTAAGTTATTAGAAGGTTCCTGTGTACAATGGCTGAGAGCAGTAAGTTGATGCAAAATAAAAACACTGTATCCCTATATCCTGTGAAAATAGTGTTCTGAAATATTAATTTTCATTACCTAGTTTTCTGCTTATCTGTGTTGTGAATGTTATACTCAATCATGATATATCCATCCTTAAGACAATTTTAATGTGCTTTTGAAGATTGTCATAAATTATAGACCATAACAATGTTCATACTTGAAAGTTCTAAAGTAAATATGCAAGAGACAATAATAAATACAATACAAATGTATGTTAACATTTAGGATTTGAAAAAGAATAACAGGACAAATGGAATTCACAGAATACTATGAATACTTTACTGAAAATGAGGGCAATAAAGATGCAAAATAAAATTTTTGAGGTTGTGGGACGCTGCCCTCAGCATCTGCTTTATCATGGCCATTCTTAGAACTAACACCATCTCCTGTTTTATCTTATTTGGGCACTCCCATTTTGGGCGTTTGGCCAAATGTCATTGCGCATGTCCCGCACTAAGTTTCTATCTCCCCGTACTCACTACATCTTTTCCTGTAAATCTGCTGACCAGGCTGTAGTCTGTTACCTAGCAACAGCAGCCGTCAATCCCAGACCGCCACCCATCCTTAGGTCCACCAATCCTCACCCTCTTCCTTCAGAGTATATATACCTTGCCTCTTCAATAAACTTTTGCAGCTTGATCAGAATCCTGTCTTGCTGTCATTCTTCGTGTCTCTTGTCCCCCCAATTCCCACTCCCTCTTTCAGGTTCCGGTTCAACTGACCCGTGGGCCGGGTCATGAGGTTATGCTATATTTCTAAGAAAATAGATTTTTAGTTTGAAATTTCACTTAAATGGTGCAAGTGCAGACTGCTGACAACCATTCTATCCTAATAACCAACAAGGAGAATAATGAATATGTAACCAATTGGAGAAGTTAATTTATTTACTAAAACTTTGTTTATACAGTAAACCTATTGCCAGAATATAAAAAACATTTTCTCTCATTGTGAAGGAAAATTCCAGCCTACAAAAGCCTTTTTAAATTAACTTTTTAAAGCATAGATGTAGATTTACAGAAAAATTGCAGAAATAATCCTAGGAGTTCCTTTATACACCAAACCTAGTTTTCCATATTATTAACATATTAAAATGGTACATTTATCACAATGAACAAATATTGGAACATTATTTTTAACTCATGTCCATTCTTTATTCAGAGTCCTTGGTCTTTACTTAATGTCCTCTTTCTGTTCCCAGATGCCAATCTAAGCTATAATATTCCATTTGTTCTCCATGTGTCCTAAAAGGAATGTTCCTCTTCACTAAAAATTTCCCAGACATTCCTTGTTTTGGGGTGACTTGGGCTGTTTTGAAGAGTACTAATCAGGTATATTGTGGAATGTCCATATATTAGGATTTGTCTAACATTTTTCTGGTGATTAGACTATGTTTACAGGGTTTGAAGAAGACTAAAGAGGTAAAGTGCCATTCTCATCACATCATGTCAAGGGTACAAACCAGCATATCACTTTTATTTAACCATGATCAACAGGCTAAGGTAGTGTTTGTCAGGTTTCTACAATGCCAAGTTACTCATTTTCTCCATTTCCATACTTTCTTGTTTGGAATGAAATCCCTCTGTGCAGCCCACACTTGAGGAGTAGGACAAGGTTACAAAATCTGAATATAACTTGAAACAGAGGATACTATTGTATATGCCCTGCTTCAGTTCTAGAATCAACAATTTTACCAAAGAATCCTGGCTCTTTTCACAGCAAGTTTTATTAGAAACCAAGATCTGGCCTTAAGTGTGCTTTTTCTACTGGAGTCTCATTCCTTATAGGTCCTTATAGGTCCTCTCAGCTGAAAGAACAAGGAATCTTATGTGTATATAGTTATGTGTCTGCATACACATAGCTATAAATATTTCTACATGTTTCTCTATATTATTCTAAATGAGTTTAATGTCCTCAACACTAAAACTTTACTACCTGTATCACACTAGCCCTTCTCCTTGCTAACTTCTAACCTTGCAATGCAACAGCAAGAAACCTGACTCCCATATTCTTTCATCCATTTAGTTAATTTTCCACTTCCACTAAATATCATATATAGTAGTTTGAATATTGGTAACCTGCATGGAAGACAGCTTTATAAATTAGAGTGCTATTCTTACATGCAGTTCCCTTTACCTTTAGTCTTGCATATGTCACTCATTTCCAAAGTTATTTATTTCAGTGCCATTTACCTCTATCCTTTTCAGTGTGTTCATATTATATATTTGTAATATATGTAAATCCTTTTATTTCTGCATTCAAATTCATTATTCCTCAATCTGATACATGCATTTTATAACATTCATACATTAAACTATAAACTTCTTACTGAAAAAATATAGAGTGTCATATATTCACCCCTGAGATACCATATAGAACAGTATCACCACCATAAATTATCCCCTTTATTTCAGCTATTCAACCCTCCTTCCATCACACAGAGCCCCAGGCTACCAATGAACTTTTTACCATCTCTCTATTTTCTTATTTTTGCATAATGCCAAATAAATGGATTCATACTGTATGTAGCCTTTTCAAATTGGCTACCATCATTTAGAAATAAGCATTTAATATCCATGCACATTTTTGCATGGTTTGATAGTTCACTCCTTTTCTCAATGAATAGTAATCCATTTAAAGATGTGTGACAGTTCAGTGATCCATTTACCTATTGAAGGACATCTAAGTCTGTTATAGTTTTTGGCTGTTATGAATAAAGCTGCCATAAATATTTTCATGCAGATTTTTATGTGGACATACATTTCCAAATCTTTATTGAGAATATCTAGGAGTGCAAATTGCTGACTCTTAAGGTGAGAATTCAGTCAGCTTTTTAAGAAATTGATGCCTTACAAATTAGCTATAACAGTTTTTTGCTCCCACCAACAAAAAAGTTCCTATTTATCTGCATACTCATTAACAATTGGTATTTGTCAGATTTTTGTCATTTGTATAGCTACACAATGTTATCTCACTGTTTCAAATTTTATTTTCCTGATTACCAAAGAATTGAACATCTTTCCATATAGTTATTTGATGCCTTGAGATGTCTTTTCAGATCTTTGCCCAATTTTTAATTGGGTTGATAGATTTTTTATTGTTGAGTTTTGAGTAGTCATTGTATATCTTGGATACACATTCTTTATTACATATATTCTTTACAAATTTTGTCTCCTGGTCTATGGTTTGTTTTTCATTATCTAAACAATGCTTTCATAGTGCAGAAATTTTTAATTTTAATAACATTCAACTTAACATTTTCTATTTTCTATATCTTCCTTTTAGCATTGTATCTAAAAACTCATCATCAAAATGAGGTCACTGATATAATCTATATTTTCTTCTAAAATTTTTTATAGTTTTGCATTTTTAATTATATCTATGATTCAATTTGATCATGTTTCTTGTGATTTTATTTGTTGGAATAGTTTGTGAAATATTGGTATCATTTCTTACTTAAATTTTTGTTAGATTTTGCCAATGAAAATATCTGGACCTGGAACTTTCCTTTTTGAAAACCAATTGATTACTGATTCAAAATATTTAATAGATATAGGACTATTAACATAATTTATTTCTACTCAAGTGAGTTTTAGTAGATATTGTCTTTCAAGGATTTGGTCCATTTCATCTAAGTCACCAATTTTGGGGCTTAGAATAGTGTATTAGTCAGCCAAAAGGGTGCTGATGCAAAGTACCAGAAATCTGTTGGCTATTATAAAGTGTAATTATTTGGGGTAAAAGCTTACAGTTCTAAGGCTCTAATGTGTCCAATTCAAGGTTGATTTCTCATGAAAGTCATTTGCTACGTGTTGAAGCAGGATAGTTGCCAATCTCTGTAAGGGTTCAGACTTTGTCTCTCTCAGCTCCAGGCTAGCAAAGTGCTTGTTTCTTTCTCGGCTTTCTCAAAGCTGCAAACTATCAGATAAATGGCTCATCTTTCTTCCTGGGCCTGCAGGATCAAAGTTCTCTCCTCTGCCATGTCTATTCTTCTGTGTGTCTTCTTGAGTGAGTGTCTGTTTATATAGCCCACCAAGGGAGTGGAGACTTAATCTGAGTTATACCTTACTGACATGGTCAAATCAAAGTCCTAATCTTAACATAATTTAATGAAAGACATCTCCACTGAATCTAATATAATCAAAGGGTATCATATCCAGAGTAACAGACCAGTTTGCAAACATAATCTTTCTCTTTTTTGAAATTCATAAATAATATCAAATGGCTACACTCCACCCTCTGATTTCCAAAAAGACATCACAATATTTTTTCAGAAACCTTAAATCAGTAACAATGTACAAAATCACTTCACAATGAATCAGTTATAGAAATACAGTATTTTGTTGGGCAAAGTCCCCTCTGGCTGTAGACCTGTGAAACTTACAAAAAAATTTTTTTTTTCCAGTATACAAAGGCACAGACATGGGATAAAACATTTGCATTACCATAAGGAGAATTTGGGAGGAAAACAAGAGTCACCAGTCCCTAACAGTTCTGAAAACCTGAAGGGCATATTCCATTAGATTTCAAAGTCTGAGAGTCATTCTCAAGATGATGATTTCTTCTCCTTGGGGCCTGTGATGGTTAGGCTAATGTGTCAATTCAGTCAGGTATTTGTGTCCAGTTATTTGTTCAAGCAAGCCCTGCCTAATTGTAATACAAGGATATTTATGGGCTTTAGTCATCGGTGAGTTTACTAATGGCTGATTACATCTACATCAACCAGGGAGATTGTCATCAGCAATGAGTGACACTTTATCCAATCTCAGCTGAATGCCTTAAAAGGGGAAGTAATTTCAGCATTCAGAGAAAATCCTCAGCTCATCTTTGGACAGCCAGCGACTCCCGGAAACTCATCAAGGACCTTTATTAGACTTTCATCTGAGACCCTGGTTTGTAGCCTGGATTTGTGCATTCCCACAGTCACGTGAGAGACTCTTATAAAATCTCATACTATTTACAGATATCTCCTATTAATTCTGTTTCCCTAGAGAATGTACAAAATAGCCTGTATACAAGTAATTTTCTGACACACAATACAAATACGTGAGGGTTCAGAAACACTGATACACAGTAATGAAAAGTGTGCTGTTGGTGACAAGATAGAGTGAACAGTGAAACAAAATAGAGAATATCAAATTATACCCATACAAATATGGCCAATTGATTTTTGATAAATATGGAAAGATAATTAAATGGAAAAATGTCCATCTTTTCAAAAAATGGTGCAGTTACAGTTGGACATCCATATGCAAAAAAAAATGTGCTTTGCCCTACACCTCACACTTCAAACAAAAATTAACTGAAAGTAGATCAGGAATCTAAATACAAAAGCTAAAAGTATAAAATGCTTAGAAAAATGATATGAGGAAAATTTTGTTTTAGGCAAAGAACTCTTAGACGTGACACCAAAAAGCACAACCCATAAAATGAAAAAAAATTTTTTTATATATATATATAAATAGAAAAGTCTATAGGGATAGAGATCACTGGTTGCCAGAAGTTGGTAAGGTCTAGTCGAAAGGGAGTACTAAGAGATATTTGGGGTGGTTGAATTGTTCTTTATACCATTAGACATGTTGAGTATGAGGAAATACGCATGTTGTAAAATTTACATGTTTGTTCATATACACACAAAAATTGAATTTTACTCTATGTAAAATAGTATTTTCAATATAAATTAAACACCACACAATATGTCCATTTAAATTATACATTTCAGTATTTTTTAATACATTCAAAAATTTCTTCAACCATCACTTTAGCACCTGGAAAGCTAATTCCAGAGCATTTTTTTCATGTTCTCACAGAAAACTCCTTATGCATCAGCAATCACTAGCCATTGCTTCCTCTTTCCAATCCCTGGCAAACATGAATCTACATTGCATCTTTATATTTGACTATTCTGTACATTTCATATAACTGCAGTCATACACAATGTAATCTTTTGTGACTGTCTTATTGCACTTAACAAAGTGCTCTCAAAGTGTATCCAGATTGTAGCATGAATCAGAACTTCACTTCTTTTTAATGCTATATAACATTCCATTGTATGGATATACCACATTCTGTTTACTAATTTCTGACTTGATGAAATTTGAGATGTATCCACTTTTGGACTATTAAGAATGGAATTGCTAGGTAATATAGTAACTATATATTCAACTTTTGAGGACCTGCCAATATGTTATTTAAGGGTAGCTGCCCTATATATTTCCACCAGAATTGCATGAAGTGTACAATTACTCCACAACCTTGCCAATATATGTTAAAGTTCATCTTTTGTATTATAACAATAAAAGTGGGTTTGAAGTGTTTCTCACTGAGGTTTTGATTTACATTTACTTAATGACTAATAATGTTGTGTACATTTTCAAGTGCTAATTGGCAATTTGTATATCTTCTTTAAAGAGATGTATATACACAATATTTGCTGGTATTCTGGTTGGGTTATTTTTCTTTTCATTGTTGAATTATAAGAACTATTTGTATATTTAGCTAAAAAATCTTTACTAGAAATATGATATGCAAATATGCAGTTTCATGATGGTGTTCTTTGAAGCACACTATTTTTTATTTTGATGAAGTCCAACTTATCTATTTTATCTTTTGTCATTTGTACTTTTGGTGTCATATCAAAGAAACCGTTGCCCAATCTAAGGTCATTAAAATTTATATCTATGTTTTATTTTAAGCATTTTGTAGATTTAGCACTTACATTTAGGTTTTTTATTAATATTGGGTTTATTTTTGTATATAATATGAGATAGGGATCTAAATTCATTTTATACATGTGAATATTCACTTGTTGCAGCATCATTTGTTAAAAAAAACTTTTCTTTCCCATTGAATTGTCTTGACACACCTGTTGAAAATCAATTGACCATATGAAATGAAACGTTTTATTTATCAACTATCAATTTTAGCCCTTTGATATATATCCTGATGCCAATCCACACTGTCTCAATTAATGTAACTTGTTAAAAGTTTTGAAACCATGAATTGTGATTCCACCACCTTTGTTTTCTATTTCAAGATTGTTTTAGCTATTCCAGCACCTTCAATTTCCATATTAATTTAGGATCAGATTGTCAATATGTGCAAAAAGGCACCCAGTGTTATCACAAGTATTGTACTGAATCTGTACCTAAGTTTGGGGAATGTTTCTTTGTTTCAACCAGGACCCCATTTAGTACTTCTTGTAGATAAAGTCTGCTAACACAAATTCTCTGTTTCTGTTCTTCTAGGAATGCATTTATTTCCTTTATTTTTTAAAGCAGAATTCTTGGTTTAGGTTTGTTTTGTTTTGTTTTTTTCCCAGCTTCTTGAATATGTCATCCTTCTGACCTCCAGGGTTTCTAATGAGAAATCAGCTTTTACTCTTGAGGATCTCTCATATATGATATCACTTTGCTCTTGTTACTTCCAGTCTGCTCTTTTTTTCTTTTGTTTTCAAGTATTTGAATTTTTATTTTTTTGTCTAAATGAAATATTTGAAATATAGTTTCACCAAGTGCAAGCTTAATTTTCCCACTCCAAATTAAAACAGTACAATAGGGGTAAATGTTCATTAGGCAAGACAATTCCAATATGTGAACATCCTCCTTCACTTTGTGGTTGGGGTAACATTTCTCTAATAGCAGTTGTTTTTCTACAAAATATTAAGCCCAGACTACTAGTGTCACACCAAAAGAAGTGGTCTTAATGTCACATGCTGAGCAGTATGTTCTAAAAATGCCAAAAGGTGGGAGAAGCACAAATACAACCCACTCTTTAAAAAACCTAAAAAGTTTAAAGTAGGATTTTCCATACTCCCTTTCTCCCATAATAAAAAGTAGCACTGCAATCTTGCACCCAGATTTCATTTTTATCCTCACTATTTACAAATTATTCCCCCATATGACTTGCGTCATTAGGGTTATATATATTTGTTCATTCACTTCTTTGAAGAGACATATACCTATTCTTTCTTCCTCTCCTTCCTTCATATTCATGTACCTTGGGACGGCTACTATCTCAGGATCTTTTAGAGCCACGATGCTGTTTGGCTTCTTCCAAAAACGTGTCTAAACCAAAAGTTTAGACCAGCTCCTCATCTGAACTGGTCCTTCTTGGCCTTTTCTGTCTACAGTCTGTACCAGAAACTCCTTATTGGGAACAAATCTTTTGATCTTTATTCTGGCTTCTAGGTCATCACCATACTCGTCCCTGTGTAGATTTTTACTCTGGGCCCTATCTTTACCACCTCACCAGAGGAGATCATAAACATTGTAAATTTCATCTTCTCCACCTGCAGAACCACCGCCCATACCCTTGGATTAGTTGAAGAGCCTTTGGTCATACTGAACTTCACTGAAGTCCAAAGATTGGGCACACCAAGAGCGATGGCTTCACTCATATCTCAATTTTTATTTCTTTGCAGTTTTGACCTCTTATCATGAGCTACCCGGGTAACATTCCGATCATGCTGTGTCTCTTTCCACATATCGTGTCAGATTTCATCCCTCTCACCAGCCTCCCCATTCCCTTTTTCCACCTGGGTTTTGATCCCTGCTCTCCTCTCCCTGGCTTTCTGGGTTACTTCTCTAAGTTTCTCTTCATGTTTCTCCCTTTCTTTTTGAGCCATCTTTTGCTCTACTTGGCAGCATTTCCAATGCTTCACGAGTTTTCTGATCAGCAAATAGAGGGCTTCAGCCAGTTTGGCAAACTTTCATTGATGTGAACTATCTGCAGTCCTCTCCTGTTAGCAGCCAGATGTTTGTCTAATGAAATTATACAGAACTTTGCATTTTTCCAATTTGAAATACAAGGGGGAATCTTCCACTCTTGTTACTCCATAGTCATCTTTCAGCTAAGGGAATGCATGACAGGTGCAGGAGGAGAAGTTTGTACCTTGGGAATTTTCTTATTAATATTGAACTTTGGAGGCTCCATTGGCTATTTCTGCATTTCCATCATCTGAATAACTCTCTGTTTATCTCCAGAATTGAAAGCCACTCCTTGTTGAGATGGTGTGAATGGCATATACTGAGCAGGAAGCAGCTTATCAGTGACTCAAATTGGCATATCGGTGGCAACCTTCTGAGATGCAGATTTTCCTAAGGCTACCCTGGTCTTTTCTATTATCTCTTTACTGGCTTCTTCATCAAGTCTTTGCAAGTCTGTGTCATCTGTTTTCATAACTTCCTTGAGAACCAAGTCAGTGTACTAGCTATAACTGAACTTGTCTTATGACTGTTCTTGTTGAGAGATTGCATCATATGTAATTTTCCTTCAGCATCCACCTGAAGGGCCAGTGCATTGGACATTATTTTCCTTCATCCTATATCCAGTGGATATTGGACCACATGGATCTCTAGAAAAGCAACACCATCTCCAAAATCTTCTAATAACAGAGGAATCCAGCCTTTCTAGAACTGTATGGAAGAAGTTCTCTTTTGGAGGAGACCAGTGAGGTCTGCTTTGTTCTCTGGTATCTTGCCTTATCTTCATCCTCAAGGTGGTCCTGAGATAGCCGAATTGGTGCAAGTAAAAAGCTGGTGAGCGCCATCTTCTTCGAGCATTTGATTTTGATAAGTCTAGATTTGAGCCTCTTTTTATCTCAATTGTAATTTATTGAGCTTATTGAATGTTTTGTTAATGTTTACATCAAAATTAGGAAATTTCAGACCATTATTTCTTTAAATATACATTCTGCTACTTTTTCTCTCTTATGTCCTAGGACTCTGATTATGTATATGTTGGTACAATTTAGGGCTTTCCAAAGGTATCTGAGGCTTTGGTCATTTTTCTTCTTTCTCTTTTCCTCTCTGTGTTTAAGTTGGACAATCTCAATTGACCTATTTTGAAATTAGCTGATTATTTCTTCTGCTCACTCACATCTATTGAGCCACTCTAGTGAATTTTACATTTCAGATATTGCCCTTTGCAACTTTTGCATTTTTATTTGAATATATTCATAATTTCTGTCACTCCTTTAATTTATTAAGCATAGTTTCCTTAATTCTTGTAACATTCTAAAGTAGCTGATTTAGTCATTTTTTAGTAAGTCCAACATCTGGTCTTCTTCAGGGACATTTTGTATTGCCTGTTTTTGTTTCTCATGTATGGAGCACACTTTCCTGTTCTTTGCATGTCTCATAATTTTTGGTTGAAAATATTTTAAATTGTGTGATATAGCAATTCCAATTTAGATTTATCTCCTTCTTCAGGGTCTGTTGTTTTTTCTACTTGTTTTTGTTGTTGCTGTTCTTTTAAAAGACTTTCTTAAAATAATTCTGTAAAGACTATTACTTTTAGCATGTGGCAGCTAAAGTCTCCACTCAGCTAGCTTAGTAGAGAGCTAATAATTAGACAGATTCCCTTTAGTTATTGGAACTATAAGTTTCTCAGACTTTGCTGTATAGTTCTGTATGCATGTTGAGGCATACTTTCAGTGCTTAAGCAGTCAGTTTACTGTTCTACTTTAGCTTTCATTTCCTGCTTCACAGAGATTCAATGCCAGCAAAAGATGAAGGACAAGGTCTTCTCTGATCTTTGTTGGACATCCCCACACCCTGAGCAAGCACTGGTCTTCTGGATTCCCATAAATATGCTTGAAAATTTCAAGCTCTCCTATGGACATCTCATGTCCCAGCTTTTATTTTTAAAATTTTTTGTCAACATCCTAATTTTACCAATTGTGATCATCACTTCAGCCCACTGTGATGAAAAAATTACCTTCTTTTTTATACAAACTCCTCTGGGGAAAATGTTGTTTGCCTTGACCTAGCTCTGAGTCAGAATAGATAAAGACAGGCCCTGCAAGTAGGGGTTTTCAGGAAACTGCCACACAGGTCAAATAATGGTACTTTTCCTGGAATAGTATATTTTGGGGTGCTCCAAATTCATTATACCTTCCCAGTGATTTAAGACACAGGTTTTAAATATGACTGTGAGGTTATTGATTTTCAAAACTAATGCAGAGCTGGAGAGGAAGAGAAAAAGCAAGTTAAAACACTCAAAATTTCATTATTTTTTAACAAGACTCCACCATTATTCTTTGTTTTAGTTTGACAAAGTGCTGCCATTGCAAAGTACTAGATATGTGTTGACTTGTATAAAGGGTAGTTATTTGGGCTAAAAGCTTACAGTTCCAAGGCCATGAAAAGTCCAATTCAAAGCACTATAAGAGGTGTTTTCTCACCCAAGTCATTTGCCAAGTATTGAAGCAAGATGGCATGCAATCTCTGCCTGGTCTTTACCTGCCCCTCCGAGCTGTACCATCTCCCAGAGCACAGCTGAGGGGAACTGGCATAGGGCTTGTCTATTACTTGGCCTCTTCTCTCAGGCTTGGCTGCTCTGCTTTCTTCCTAATTTCATCTGCAAGATCTCAGGCACATGGCCCATCTCTCTCAGGTTCTTTTTTTCCTTGAACCTCTCCTTTCCATCACAAGGCAGAGTCAAATATGGTGGATCTCTCTTTTCCAGTGTATCTCTGCTTTTTTCCTGGACCCAGCAAGAGGGCAGAGACAGAACCTGAGTCACACCTCACTGAGGTACTACGATTGAAAAAAAGTCTCACACTCACAGGAGTGTGCCAGCCTTCAAACATAATCTTTCTCTTTCTGAGATTCGTAAAATAATTTCAAAATGACCACATTCTTCACTAAACATTCCTTGAATTTTTAAAAGTTTTTGGTAAATTTCCAGCGTTCTGAAATGGATTATTTTGGTGGTTTTTGTGAAGGAAAAGATATTTGCAGTGTCTTACTCTGCCATTACCACTGACATCTTCTCACTGAACTTAAATTGGAAGAATTATTTTAAAATATAAGGGAATATTTAGGTATTGGGTAGAACTAAATATTGAAACTGCTCAAACAGTACTGAATCCTAAAACTTCCTTATAAGTTAGTAAATATTAAAGAGTGTAATTGACTGATGTCTTATTGAAAACAATGTATACCAAAATATTCTCTGCTTTAAATTTAAGCCAAGTATTTAATTTTACAATTTTCACACCAAATAAACTCATATCACATCCTACAAAGAAGAAATATGTCTTTATTAAATACTATTGGGAATGCAGTAGTGTCAAGCTCACAATTTCCTATAAGCTGCAGGAAGAAACAGGCTGCACTTTCCAATGTAGCTTCAAAATCTCCTCAGGTAAATATCCAACTTTATCACTCTCAAAGTTTACCTTCCATTTGATCAGAGACTTAAATCTTTGGGCTGTCCATGTCCCAGCTGAGCCCTGAATCTCAACAGAGTTGCAACACTTACTCTCTATTTCATTGAACTCACCCAGGACAACAAACAAGGAGATGATGATGGACAACAGCCATCCCAAGGAACCAAGAGAGTCTACAACTGCAAGCAAGAGAGTCCCATCCATCTCAATTAGCACCCTCTCAATTAGAGGTGGAGTGGGCATCACCATCTCAGAACCCTCAAGATTGGGGAATGAACGATGGACTAGAGTAGACTTACTGGTATTCTAGTATAGACTTATTGTGATTTTAGCAATGGAAGGACTTTTGTCATCAATGTGAAGGCAGTGGCCATTGGAGGTTCTGAGGGGAGGGAGAGGGAAAAAAGGTGTAACATGGGGACATTTTCGGGACTTGGGCATTGTCCTGAATGACTTTGCAATGACAGATACAGGCCATTATATATCTTGTCTTAACTTAAAATTGTGTGGGAAAGAGTGTAAACTACAATGTAAGTTATAATCCATGCTTAGTGGCAATGCTCCCAAAATGTGTTCATTTGTAACAAATGTACCACACTAATGAAGGATGTTGTTAATATGGGGAAATGTGGGAGGTGTGGGGAGTGGGGCATATGGGAATCCCCTCTATTTTTAAGTTACATTTATGTAATCTAAATATCTTGTTAAAAAAAAATAAAAAAGTATATTAAAAAAAAAGATCTACCCTGGGCTATGCTTTATGTGAAGTAATCTTACCTGAAGGCCCTACTTAAAATAGGTTTATACCCACAGGAATGGATTCGTTTTAAGAATATGATTTTTAGGGGTACATACAGTGTCAAACTTCACAGTCAGAGAGACAGATGTTTTAGAGAGGCGATTAATAACTCTCATATGCACCTAACTGCAGTAGGTGAAAAGGAGAGAAATAATAGGAACATTACTCAGAGTTGCATGACTCAATCTGCTTTACAACTACATATCTGAGAATATGATGTGGCCAAAGCCCCAACAGAAGAGAGGATAAGTGATGCTTTCCCACCTACATTGTCTGTTGGAAATCACTCAATCTGCAGATATGGGAATATGTAATGAAATAATAAAAATAAAAATTATGAAGAAACATGGAAGACCAAGGAAAATTAAGTAACCTCATGAACACAGTGGACAGCAGAAAGAAAATGGTCTAAAATAATGGACTTAAGAAAAATATTGGGAGCAATGTAATTTTCTTCTGAAGCAGCAAGAAGATGATGACCTATGAATATAAAAAGGTTTTACAACTGAATAGAACAATTTGCATAGCTTTAAAGGCAAAGGAAATACAAGGAATTATTGTAAGGTAAGTAAATATAATATCAGAATTTAGATTTGTTTTGTAGGATAAATATGCATTATATGTAGACTCCAGATTTACCCACATGTACCTAAGCTATTTCTGCATAAGTTACATTTTAAATATACACATTTACAAATACAAAAGGCTCTCTGGAAAAGTTTAGGAGGGATACGATGAAATCTCTGAAATCTTTAATATTTCTCTTTCTAAAAAGAATTATACTGCTAAGATTAACTGTAATATAGATATTGCTGATTTATCAAGCATCAAGTACTATCATGGCAAACCACTTAATTTTCTTTACATGCTTCTAAATTAATAATGCTTGGAATAATCTTTTTATTTCAGAATACTTTCTTATCTTTTGTAAATTATAAAACATTAACAAAAAGGGCATTTATCTAGGGCCTTTAAAAGAAGCCTAAGTAATGAATCTTGATCTCTTTTTATCACACATAGACGTATTATCCAAGGAACTTTTAATTAAAGAAAAATAGTGAGATTTAGATTTGTAGTTATGCAAATTAAATGTATTATTCTATAAGTGCAGAAATTGTTATAGTACTTCTAATTCAGGGAGATACTTTACAATGTCAACTCTTAATTTTCTAGGTTCCTAAGGGATATTATTTCATGTGTCTTCCATTAATGTCATCAGCAGTTGAATTACAGAACTTTAGTTTCATGCTTTAAAAAGGCATTTCCAATTAAGATTTGTTGTTTGGTATTAATGATGTACTTTTTAAATAGGAATATTTTAATCATTAATTTAATGATTTCTTCTCTTTAGATGAAGAAAATTATACAGAAATATTGCTTTATTTTTATTTTAACTACAATGTTTAATAATCTTCATAAATCTGAAAGAAAAATGGAATCATCATATTAGGTATATAAACCTACATAGACTTTCAAGTTGTGTAATGGGCCTGTTGTAAACACTTTGGAGATGTGGTAGAGTTTTATGCTTGAGTGTAGTGTAGGTTTTTTTTTAATGATTATGTGTTTTTTATGGATACAAACCTCTACATTATAGGTAAGTTTATGATGTAGTGATTTCACTGATTAGGGTAAAATAAATCCTTTTTTTATGGTAACTAGATAAAATTATGTAAAAATCATGAGAAACTAGCTTCTAACAATACAATAGAAATATATTCCTCACCCAGGAGTTCATTACCTTACACTTAAATAACTTCAACAATTTGAGATTCACATTTTGCAACCGCCATACTTTCTTGGAAAACTTCTAAAGATCAATATTTACAAAAATTTATTTCATCAGGATACCCCCTAATATAGAGTTTTTCCTTGCATCGAACTGTAATGAAGTAGTGAATCTGCATGATTCTTACTAACTCTTATATTTAAAACTCAGAAATATTAACATTTCATTAAGAAAGGTCTTTACTGGCTTTGCCAGTGGCTAGGTGTGTGAACTTTTGGTAAACTATTAAAAATAATAGTACATACTTAATATAGTGCTGTTATATTTACATTATTTAAAACATGTAAACTTCCTTCAAGAGTGTCTGGCACATAATAAGCATGTTAATATTTGTTACCTTATGATCATAAATATTACCATAATTATTATTTAGGTAATACATTTTATACTATATCTTTGTAATACTCATATTTTTCTATTATTAACATGTAAGAAGTTGCTTTGCACAAGGTACATGTTAAAATTTTAATTAAAGTATGAATGTAAGAAACACAAGTATACTTTTAAGAAATGAAGCACAAGAAATCAAAATTTGTTTTTTAATTGCAAATATTTTGTTTAGAACTGAAAAATACATCATAATGTCATGGCCAGGAATTAAAATAAATTTATTTAGATAAGAATAGCTTTAGAGAATAGGTCCATGCTTAGTGGCAAAGCCCAAGGATGTGTATATCCATTGCAGGTGATATGCCACACTAATGAAAGATGTTTATGTGAGATGTTATGGGAGGTGTGGGAGGTGGGGAACATAGGAATCCCTATAATTTTTGTGTAACAGTTAGTAATCTAAGCATCTTTTAAAATATAAAAAAAATAATAATAATAAAAATAAAGAGATAACAACAAAAATTAAAAATTAAAAAAAAATAAAGGCAATACATGATCCCAGACTGGATCCAATAATGGAGAGAAAATACCTGGAAGGATATACTGGGACATGTGAAAAAATGGAGAATAGACTATAAGCTTTATATCAATGTATAAATTTCTTAGACTCGGTAAATGTACTTAAGGTGGTTGGTTATATCAGTGAATATCTTTGTTCTTAGGAAATGTACATGGAAGTATTAAGTGTTCAAGGAGCATGATATATACAACCTGTTTTTAAATGTTTAGAAAAAAGATAAAAAGATAGATGAATATATAGAATGATATGGCAAATGTGGCAAAATTTAAAAGTTGGTGGATCTGGTTATCTGGATAGGTTTCTGATGGAGGTCTCTGTATGGCTGTATTATTTTTGTAACTGTCCAGTAAGTTTGAAATTATTTCAAAATTAATAGTTAATAAAAACCATGGCATAAAAAACTCAAAAAAGAAGAATGTTTATAAATATACATTTATGTATTTATATATGCATGTGTGTTTAAAATTAAAATATAAACTTTATTTTAAATACTTCAAATAATCTAATTTAAAAATTAATATTTATTATTTTAATCATGCATTTTTTAAAGATGGTATTTCTCCAAAATATCATCCTTTATATTTGGACATTCTGAATTCAACTCCTCTTCTCTTGAAGGCACTACAGTCATTACTTAAACTAATACCCCAAAATACGTGACTTTCTAACAATTCTGTAGTCATGACAACTCAAATTACAATCATTTTATATTATGCTGATTATTTCAAGGTAAAAGCAATACCCTCAAAATTAACCTACCCCTAAATCAGTGTATGATACTAATTTCCTCTTCTTCCTTCCTCAGTTACAGTGCGCTGTCACTCTTTCTGAAAGTCTTAGACTCATATATGCTTTCTTTTTCTTCCTTCCCCAAAAGTGGTATCACTTACCATCTACTTTCAATTCTTCCTTCATAATGTCTTTCATTCTTACCTTTATTTTCAAACATATTGTCCTAATCTATACTCCTTTCATTACTAATCCCCCTTCAGATCCTTTGCATTGCAGTGAACACTCCATAGTACTGCAATCAGATCTTCTTTAAATACTTATTTTCTCCATATCATTTCCATGTTTGAAAGCCTTCAATAGCTCTGTTGAACCTATATAGGGTCCAAGTAATTTCTAATAGATGCTGGAAAGGTTTTGTAAAACTGAACTTTTGTGCATACATTTCTTGATCTTTGAAGGATCTTTCATCCTATATACTTACTTGTCAAATCCATCCTCCCCTCTTGTTAAGGATTGAACCATGGCTCCCACAAAAGGCAGGCTTGTGTCCTAACCCCTGCTCCTCTGAGTGTGAACTTATTTGTATTTAAGACCTTTGAATATGTTGTTATTAGTGAAGGTGTGATCAAACAAAAATTAATGGAATATGCCTGAAAATCTTATAATAGAAGGAAACTCGATGTGGAAAAAAAAAGCCACAGGGAAGAGCCAGAGGCCAAAAGTCAGCAGGAACCTGGAAGAGAAAAACATCTACAGGTGATGAGAAAGTCAAGGAACCCAAGGATTGCCAGCTTGCCAGAGCTGGTAACCCTGGAAAGAAGAAGCCTTCCAGCCTCCAAAACCATGAGCCCATAAATTCCCACTGTTTAAGCCAATCCATTGTGTGGCATTTGTTATAGTAGCCTGGAAACTAAGACACTTCTTTATTCATTTATTAATTGATCTACTAATTATTTATAGAGATGCAAAGCCTCTAGCCTCCT
>JAQZBX010034105.1:0-13731 GCA_029593785.1 Cabassous unicinctus
GCCTAACGAGATTAGGCATTTATTTTCCTTTCTTTAGAAAGTCTTTGTTCACTACCTGTAAAGCATAGCAGAATAGGAAAGTATACAGAAAAAGAAAAAGAAAAAAAAAAGAAGAATCTTGCTCAAGGTTTCTGTACCTGAAGCTGCCATTTTAATTCTCAAAGGGTATGCATTTGACTTGACTTATTCAATCATTTATTCAACAAGTAGCCACTACACACCAAGCTCAGTGCAAGGCACCCAGGAGATTGTGATGAGTGGAGCAGGCACAGTCCCTGACCTCATGGAAATTCAAACTCTTTGAAGGGGAAATTAGTCTAGAGAAGCTAGTGAAAGCTGAAGCAAAGATAAATAAAACATGACCTCTATTCTCCTAGCATTTACCTCCATATGCAAATAACTTCAGGAGTAAATTAACTGGGAGCACCAGGGAGGTGCTGGATGTGAGAAGGGGACTGAAATTGGAGCAATTATCACCGAGGTTCTTGAATCACTTTTAATCCCATTTCTTTGACATGGTCTCGGTTGGTGCATTTTTCTTATCAAAGTACAGAAGGGTGGAGGGGCCAGGAGCATTTCGCCAAATGGAGAGGCTGCTTTTAAATCCTATCGCAGGGGTACAATCTAGGTTATACAGTTCATGGAGAATAATACTTACATATAAACATACACACATGAATTGATAAATTCTTAAATGAATGATTAAATGTAAAATAGTCAAAAATTCTTTGAACAATTATATTTGTCAGAAATGTTCACATCTTGTTCCTTTTGTTCTTGTTTCTTTCTCCTCACGTCTTCTCATGTCTAAATAGTAAGTTGTTTAACTCTGCTGAAGTTGTAATCCTGGTGGTTTCACTGAAATCCATCTATCTACAAATAAATTTTTCCATATAACCATTATATGTAAGAACACAGGGTTTTCTTTTCACCCAGTAAGGAAGGGTGCATTCAGAATGTTTCATTGTCCTACATGGATATTTTACACCTTTTGAGTAAATCCTCCCCCTTTTAAAAATGTTAACAACCGTGATGAGGTTGGGTCCATTAGGGTCAAGTTTGTGAGTAAACCAAGATGATTCAGTCTTCGGTTCAAGCTTTTGGAAGTTCTCAGAATGTATTTAGATGCAGAATATGCTTGTCTCAATGTCTTACTTTGTGAATTTTAAAAATTATTGTTATAGTTTCTAAAGCATCTTTTCCACTCTAGAGGCTAAAGTCAAATAATTAAAAAGCACGCATTACAGTAAGGTAAAGATTCCGGCATTTGCCAGTTCAAGTTTTTCCTGTTTATGGACTTTCACCCAATTCAAACGCAGCTGGTCTAAGGGGCTTTGAATACACTGTATTACTATTCAGCCCGTTTCTCTGGTAAATGATAGTGTTCTTTGGCATCTCACATAAATGGAAGTTTTGCTGACATTGTCACAGCAGCCCTTTTTCCTGTGGGCTTTTGTTAAATGCTCCCCACATCTTGTGGGCAGGGAAAGGGGGAGAAGCTCCTTTGACTTGCTTAAAAGTTGCAGAATCATGAGTTCCATGTTGAATTAGATGCAAGAAGTGCTGAATTCTGTCTTGTGGGTATGACTTTATGATTTTAAAAAATTATATGGAATATGTAAGTTTTGGACTAATATTAGGATAAGAATTTAGATCTAGTCATGTCACTCTATAGAAAATTAAAGCCAGTGAAAATCCTGAAAGAAAAATATTAGGGATTATTTCTCTAGTAATGAATTTATTAAGGAGTATCAATTCTTTGAGGAATAAACATGTAATGGTTCCTTTTTCTCTCCCAGGCACTTTCAGCCATACTATGCTGAATATCCATTTCTATTTCCTTAACTATACCTTGCACAAATTGCACAATTTCTCATTTATTTCAACTTAATCCAAAGCAGAAGTTTTCATCTCTTATCTGATTTAAAGCTTCCCCCTCACCCTTCACAGACTAGACTTGTGAGTCAAGGGGCTACTGGACTTCAAGGCTGAGCTCCTCTGGAGTCGGGAGTGTTTGGAAACAGGAAAGAGTTCTGGGCAGTGGGAGTGGGGGGACAGAATCCTCTTAGGTTTCATACTGTTAGTGGACGGTGTCCGAGGCTTGCACGACCTCAGCCTGCTCCTACACTGTTGATGTGGTTTTCTACCCTGGTGGTGTGTGGGGGTCAGGTTTATCTCAGCCCCTCTTCATCTTAATACCCCCCGAGGGGGCAGCCCGGTTGACCCTCAGCCCTGCCAAATGCTCACCAGCACTTTCTCATGGGTGGGCACATCTGGCTGCTTAAGCCAGTGACTGCCAAGGTAATTTTTCTCTCCCTCTACCATCCAGCCTCCTTGCAGTGGAGACACTGGAAGTACTGAGGATCCTCTGGGCCGTCAAGGTTCTGTGAGGAACTGGGATGGGGTTGCCCCTGTCCTTTGGTCTTCAGCAATGGCCTCTTCAAGCTCTGCCGGCACAGGCTACATGGCTGGCCTGAACTTCAAAGATTCGTAGACCAGAAATGGGCACTACTCTTTATGTTTACATGTATCTCTGTGTTCCAGCGGGGGGGGATTGCCAAGGTCTTTAGGAAGTCTCTTACAATGATGTGCTCTAGGAGTAGCAACAGCATGGGGCCTGCAGGATCTCTAGCTCAGCGGGCAGGTAGTCAGGGAATTGGAGACCATGCACTCTCCTTGCAGACATCCCCTCCATGAGTGATTGTACTTACTGAAGCCAGGTATTGATGGAGGAAGGAAAACTCACTGAAAGCTGCACTCTCCATAGGGAGAACAGCTCTCTTCCACCCCTCTCCAGTACTTAAAAAAAAATAACCAAAACTGGTGGTAGTTGAGTAGCTCTGCCACCTCCTGGTAAGCCCTGGCTGTGGGAGGAGTCTGATTCCAGTTTATGGTCCTTTATTCGTGACTCTGTGGGTCTTGGTCATAAATCTTAGCCATCATGAAAGTTTTCACTTAACATTCTGATCAATTCCTTTATGTTATACATCTCTCACTATCCCCAGTCTAGCTAAAGAAAGAAAACAAAAAGTGATGTAATACATTTTTCTATTTCCTGTTCTTAATGTAGAATGTGGCAGCCTATTTTCTGAGCGGCTGTTTTGAAGGTTGAGTAGTACTAGATGCTCTAAAGCTATCAGCATAGAAATGAAAAGAGGAGTTGGGGAATTGCGTTCCAATCTTCTTTCAGGGCCTGTGAATGATTTAGGTTGTTTTGCATTTTAGCGGCACCTCACT
Source organism: Cabassous unicinctus (assembly GCA_029593785.1). Lineage (NCBI taxonomy): Eukaryota > Metazoa > Chordata > Mammalia > Cingulata > Chlamyphoridae > Cabassous > Cabassous unicinctus. The sequence continues at coordinate 3,238 of JAQZBX010034105.1, forward strand.
GAGGCTAAAATTTCACTTAGAGAGAAAGCCTTTGATATACTCTTTTGTGTATAAATGAGCAGGTTCATGAAGATAACATTATTTAGTCAAGACTCCTACTGCCACAAGAGGGAGGAGAATTGGTGAATTAAAGAAATGCCAAGAGGTGGAAGAATACCCAAGATCTTGGGTGGAGTTCCTGCGTTGCCATATTTCCCAACTTCAAGCTCCTTTATTTGTGAATGAACCTAATAGAATATTCTGGGCATGTGTTGTATACCAGATACTGTGCTAAGGGTTTGTAAGCTTAGCGTTGTTTAATGCTCACAGAAGCCTCATGTGGGAGGTAATGGTAGAGGAGACACATTAGCATCAGCTTGCAATCCTTAGCCAAAAGCTTTTGGATTTTTTTCTTTAACCCTATTGCTTATCTATCTAATTTTCCCACATTTCAGCAAGGATATTCTAAGATTTTTTTTCAGATACCTTATTAAATTTTTTTATGTATGTTGATGTGATAGCTAACCGTTATCATGGACTTAATATGTACCAGTTTTTATGCTAATTTATATGTATCTTATCTAACCACCCAAATAACCATATGAGACAAATATTATTATCAGTCCCATTTTTTAAAAATGAAGGAAATGAGGTTCATTGAGGATAAGGGACATCCCCAAGCTCACAGAGAGAGATTCATCCAGAGCCCGAGGGTTTAACCCCTGCTCTGCCATTCTCCTTTGTAGTCTATTGTTAGAATAGAAAGAATTTTTCCAGTGAAATCAAGCTGTGTTCAAGTACTTATTGCTTCATCTTTTTTGTGATAAACTATCTTCTTAGTCATCTGTTTTAAAAATTTCAGGCCATTAATTTTGTTAAATTAAAAGGAAATGTGTAAGGCAACAAAATATGCCATTGTGCGGAATCTAAAAATTTAAACTAAAACATTTTCAGGCTGAGGAACAGAATTTAATGTAATGCCTTTACGTGGAAAGAAAAACACTTGTTCAAATTTGATAATGCCAATATGAAGTCCAGAAGGGATTGCCTAGATCCAAGCAGCTTGAATTAAAATGATTCCCAGAAAAAAGGGATATTTTTTAGGAGCTGGGAAGTTGATAAGAATGTTCCAGAAAGAAGATTCCGGGCAAAAAGTTGTTGCGCTGTTTGAGGTGCCAGACCAGCACGCAATGCAATGTGGAGCATGCCCTCAGCTAGTTTGCCACCTCAAACTCTGTCACCAAAATTTTCAATGGAGCCTATTGGATCTTTGAAAGTGTGTTTTAAAGCAGATGCTAGTGGGATAACAGAAATCTCTTACAAAAGTTATTTTAGTTAGCATGTATCTTCTACAAATCAAATGAACCTAAAATTTAAAAATATATATGGCATTTTATTTGCAGCCTAATATTCAAGCCTGACTACTCAAGAAACTATATAGATATATATAAGTTTTAAAAAATTTTAATGTCCATATTGGCTTCTGGAAAATTCTCAGATTTTCCCTTAATCTCTGTATTAAACTAATCACATACTCTTTTGTGGATTTCTCAACTCACAGTATCTCCAGGGTTCTGTAAGCCTTCTGGAGTCCAGTGTTCATTGCAGGCTGCATTTGCTGTGAATATCCAGCCTGCTTCTTATCTGGTGAATGCAGCTGACTCCGTCCACTTGGGGATTGAGGCACGTTTTTCTGATTCCTCTTGTCAACCTACTGCAGAGACTGTAAGCACCCCCTGTTTAAAGAACTGCAGAGCCAAACCTGGGTATTCCAGAAGCTAAACCCTTGGTGGAGCTTCATCTTTAAATTTGAATAACAACCATTAGCATACAAGAAGACTCTGGGTGTTTTAACTTTGGATTTTGGTTGACAGGTTAAATATGCCTACAATCAGCTGGCTCATGTGAGGATACTGGCAAGCTCTGTGTCGTTACTGTGTCTCATAGGTTGTTTTTGAAATGAGGAAAGATTCTAACAAACTGAGACATTATCCCCACAAACTGTGAAATCTGTCTAGAAATCAATTGTTAAACCTCCAATGGTGTTTACAAGCAGGAAAGCGATAAAATCAGGTATTTTCAACTGTGGTTTCTAGTGAGAGAGGATGTGCACCCAGAGGTGCATTCAACCATCGGGAACATTTATTACGTCCTTCTTGTATGCACAAGACTATAGGAAAGAAACAAAACTCTTACTTTTAGCCCTGCAGGAATGTACTTCTCAGAGAGCCATTCAAAACCCACGTATACACAGGAAAATGATTTACACATGTGCAAAACTGAACAAATAGAATAACTTAATTATTAAATGTTCAGCTTTTTTTGTTTTGTTTTGTTTTGTTTTTACTTCTAATCTGGACCATTGCTACCCTTTCTGCAAGGTGCAAGCTGGTCATAGTTGAAGAAGGAGAGCTTGGTGCAATCCCGAAAGATGATGTTAAACTAACCTCCCATATTAAAATATCCTCTTTGAATATTCAGTCCAGGAACTAGGCTGAGCCTCAGAAAAGCCTTCCATGGAGGGCACCATGGCATCACAGTAACCAGCACAAGCTCCTTCATTTACTAGCTTACATGCTCCATAAACCTGTTTCCTCAGCTCTAAAAAGGGCATAATAATTCCTACTTCATTAATTGTTGGGAAGATTAATGGGATGATTACATTATGTAAAAGAAACTCCGCCAAGGGTTTTATGTTTTATTTACATAATGAGTGTTCACTAAATGTGCAAAATTGTAATCATTACCATTGTTATCATTACCATTGGATAGCTGAGAAAACTTGGGCGCAAAGGGTTAAGCAACTTTCCCAAGACCATGGAGTCAGTAAGTGGAAAAGCTGGAATTTGAACCCAGCTCTCTCTGACTCCAAGTCGAGTGCCCTTTCTAACATGCACTGATTTATATTCATTGAAAACATTTCTAGAGCAATGACTGTGTGCCAAGTACCCTGTTAGGTGCTAGTCAACAAGGTAGACTCAGTCCCTTTCTTCACGGAGTGCACATTCCGTCTGCTTCTAAACATGCTTATCCTCACACCACAAGGTCCCTGGCAGTCAGGACCACTGTTATTGGGTCCCCACCAGCCCCAGGCCATCCTGTAACGTGGAAACAGCAAGGCTGCTTGGGATGGACATTGTGGCCAGGAGACTTCCCTCAGCAGAAATGGCTAGAACTCCTCTCCAGGAACTTGAAAGAGCAGTGACAGTGGCAACTGCAGCAGCCGAGTGGAGCACTGGGGCATAGAGGGGGAGAGTGAAGGCTGAGCACAGCTGAAAGAGCCCTGGCAGCTTTGGCAGCTATTACACCACACATTCACTGTTACTTAGTACTGTGTTAAGGGCACAGTCTCCGAGTTTGTATATTACCTCTGCTGCTTACCAATTGATTTTCTGTAGGTTCCTTAAGCTCTCTATGCCTCAGTTTCCACAACTCCAAGATTGGGATCATAGTAGAACTTACTTTTTAGGAATTCCATAGACAAGATTGCCTAGTGCACACAGAGTACTCAGTTAAGATTGGCTGCCAGTGCTCTTTATCTGGCATTGTACAGTCTTATTTAATCTGCACACTGGGCCTTAAAAATAGGTATTGTTAATATGTCCACTGAACAGATGAAGAAGCTGAAGCCCAAGTTTGGACAGCTAATAAGCACCCAAAATCACATTTGAAGATTAGCCACCTGACTCCTCAACCTATGATTTATAACACTACATTGAACCTCGTACCTCGTAGCTTTACGAGCCTGGGCTCAGTCTTTAGAAGACAAAAGTGTCAACTCAGACATTCTCTAGGTCTAAGAGGTTTTTTTTTCTAGAAGGGAAAATCATCCTAATAAGTTAGGGTTTAAAATATTCTAAAAGAGCTGAACATCAAGGGTCTGGGTGTGGGGGATGGGGAGAGAGGGCAGACATCAAGTTTGTGGAGAGAGACTAGGGACAGGATTGAAGAAGGTATCATCCAAGATGTGGGGCAGATGGCAGAAAGTTCTTGTTTTTCAATATGGGGCAGAATTCCAGCTCCACTCACATTCCAGTCTTTTCCATCCGTGGGACCTGGCAGCAACAGAGAAGCACGTTACTTAACCTCTCTGAGCCTCTGTATCTTAATCTGAAAAAGAGAGATTATAATGCATAACCTCTGTAAAAGTCAGGTACGTGTGATACTTGCAAGGCATAGCATAAGGCACAAGGTGAGTTTCCATCCCTTTTCCTGTGGACGGCAGAGAGAAATCAATCTTGACTTAGTAGGGAAAAGCAGTCTAGATGATGGGAATTTCAATAACACAAGTGCAAAGAGAAATCCTAGAGATGCTTGGAAGATTGCAAATAGCACAAACTCTGGGGAGTACTGTTCATACAGTTTATGCTTAAAGAAGAGGTGTGAGCTGCAAAGGAAGGTGGTTTTCATAATGAATGGCCTTTAATGTCGTTAAAAGTTTATCCCTTATAGGATAGGAGTGAGGAAATAAGAAGCCAGGTTTCAGGGAGAGTAACGTATCCTCAGTCTTTAGGGCAGATTGAATGGGGAGAAGGACATCAGCAGGAAGGGAGAAGTTGAAATTAAGAGGTCTTTTGGAATAGTCTAATAAAGGTTAACTTGAAGCAGTAGCCATGAATAGAGCAATGAGGCCATATCAGTGAGCTATTGCTGGGAGGAGAAGACTTTTAATAAAGCATAACTTTAGGATCCAGAAGTTTGAAAGGCCTCTTCTAAGGCCTTCGTGCTTTGAGAACTTGCCCATAGAAAGCATGATCGTTCATCTGAGAAAATAGCACATTATACTTACAGGGTGGTTAAAATTTTGAAAATAAACTCAAATGAACACACACACAAACAACAAAATTTAAAGAGAGAGAGAGAGAGAGAGAGCAAGCACGCACAATGGGCGTACTATATACTAGGAAGGGAAATAACAGGAACGTGCTTGGTTCAGCGATCAAGCTTCTCTTTGCATTTTGCCCTATGTGGAGAAAATCTAAGAGTGAAGCTAACAGATGCAGGTTCCTCTCACTTTTCATCTCAAAGGTCAATTGAAGTGCTTTAAAATGGTTTCTACTTAACTCAATTGACTACATTTCTACATATAGGAATGTATGTATCCTAAAGAGGATAATTGCTACTCCTAATGCTAAGAATTTAGGGACTTAATTTCTCTCTAACAGTTGTAAGCTTAAAACCATATTTCTTTGGTCTCTAAAAGCATAACTCTCCATTTAGAAGCATTTCTTTGCCATTTGCTGAAAGGTCTACATCTGTGGAAAGGAATACATATTGGAGGGAGAAAATCGCCTTGCCGTCTAGTGCCTAAGACATGTGTTTGGCATAAGCTTTCACCATTTAGGTCTTCTCCATACTTAATAAAAAAGGGACACATGTATCTTCTACGTGATCCTCCAGTATAAGCCACACGACACACAATGCGATGTAGAACTAATTAATTCAGGAGATGAAAGTCATTGGGAAGGTTTTCTCCGAGTGCTTTTTCTTCAGTGAGATGATTTATTTAGCAGCATCCCAAATTCTGCTGCGGATTCATTTATTTTAGCAGTGGGATTGATTTGAGATCCCAGCAGAGGGTTGAAGCATGGGGTTTTTATTGTGTCTCATGCAAGGTTTCATTATTGACACCATTTAAGCAAAAGATTGGATAATCCATAAAGCATTTCTATTTGGCTTTGGGATGCATTTTTGCACTTATAATTCAATATTCATGATTAAATGAAATAATACATTGACAGCAGGTGTTCTATAAAGTTCAGGAGGGATTGAAAGTGATGTGAATGTGTGTGTCTGGCTACATTATGCTTCAAACAGAAGTCTGATGCTGTCACCAGGGAGATCCTCTGTGGCAGGGCTTGAGAGATGCCAGAATTGTCATTCACTTCTCCCTGCTGACCGTTCCATACTCCAAGAAACTGAGTTCATTGTTTGGCAAATGCAAACTTCATCTTGCCCTAGCTCATCTTCGTGGGGTTCCCTACCCTCAGTATGGCACCGTACCTGGTGCCCTGCACATTTATACTCTCTCAGCCTACCTGGAGGTCTCCTACAGACAGTTTCCAAAGTGATGGCAGTTTCCAAACCAATTTGTCTTCCTGAGGGTGTTCTCCAGCTGGAAGAGTTGGCCTGGCCATGCTCAAGACCAGACTAAAGTACCAGAAAGGAGGACCAATTTGGTAGCTAAAAGAGCACTGGAATTGCTAGATAAATTGCCCAGCTTCCTTGCCCCTCAGTGAGATGATTCACAGAGGGACCCTGGTGGGGGCCTATCCCGGTTGCTCACAGAAGTAACTTGGTCATTAACCAAGTGTGGCAGTTTAATATTGTTTATGAATTCCAAAAATAGATATTGGATTATGTTTGTAAACTGGTCTGTCCGTCTGGGCATATTAGATTACATCGGATTCAGAGGTTTCACTTTTACTTGATTAAATAATGATTAAGTCTTTGATTGGGCCACATCAGTAGGACGTTGCATCCCTGCCCCCTTGGTGGGTGCGGACTCACAGGGAAAACGACAAGGCACAGAAGTTAGTTGGAGTTTTGATGCTGGAGCCCAGGAAGTAAGCACACGAGGAGCAGAGCAAAGGCTCGATTAGACAGGCAGAGGCCCTGGGAAGAGAGACAAGCCTTTCATCTGATAGTCTACAGCTGGCCTTGTGGAGATAGCAGAGCAGCTGAGCCCAGAGAGAGGCAAGCCCTGGGAAGAGAGAAGCCCAGGAAGCCTGAACCCTTGCAGACATAGGCAGCCATCTTGCTCCAACACATGGCAATAGACTTTGGTGAGGGAGGTAACTTGCGCTTTATGGCCTGGTAACTGTAAACTTCTACCCCAAATAAATACCCTTTATAAAAACCAACCAAATTCTGGTATTTGCATCAGCATCCCTTTGGCTGACTAATACACCAGGTTTCCTCTTTCCCCTGCCTTGCTTCCCCACACTTCCCAAATAAACTGCCTGCACCTAAATCCTCATCTCAGGGTCTGCTTTTAGGGGGATCCTGGGCAAACACAGGAATAGATCTTAAAGCAGGACTACTTTGTGGCAAATTCTGGCTCTATTACTTATAGTTTTTAAACTTAAAGAGATGATTAAATATCTCAGTACTTCAATTTCCTCACCTTTAGAGAAGGTATAGTGTTAATAGCTACATGATATTTTTGTGACTCTTTAATGAAATAATACATGTAAAGTGCTCAGCGTAGTGTCTGGTATATTGTAAGTTTTCAATAACTATTAACTTTCATTATCATCATTAGAAGCAGTAATATTGTTACTATGATTAATATCAATCTACTATAATTCTTCTCTAAACATATGGTATGAACAGCTGTAAGATAGCTACTGGATTTTAAGATTCTGGCAACTTTCTCATACCCATATAAAGTCCTTAAATTTAAAGTTCTTGAAAATTCTCCTGGTCTAAAATTTGTATGCCTATAAGTATGTATTAGTTTAGAAAGGGCTAAGCTAGAAGGAAGATAGCCAGGTTTCTATGCCTTTGTGGATGGTCTGACATGGGCATTGAGATAGAGCATCATGGAAGGGAAGTAGAATGGGTTTAACACCAAAATTTATGTTCCTTCCACACTAAGGTGATCTGTAAATGGCTTTCTAGAAATTTGCTAAAATTTTGGAAAATTCAGTTGGCAGTGCTTCTGCCTAAGTGTACTGCAGTGTATTAGGAAGAAATAGTCTAACAAGTATTTGTTGAGTACCTATTATGTTGCACACATTCTGTTTGTATTATCCAGGGCTTGAGACATATGTGACTTGGTGCCTGCCCTCAAATCTGATGGGGTAGAAGGACAGGTAAGGAGATAAATCACAGCTCTAAAAGCTGTCGCTTTATAGGGGAGGGCAAAAAGTTCATTCAGGCTTAGGAAGGGAAGAATGAAGGAAGGAGATTTGTATAGACTTTATCTGCAATGGGGGTAGTTTTGCAGATGAGGTATGAGGCTCAAGGAACATATACACTTTACCTAAGGCATCCACTGCCAAGTGGGGAGCCAGCATTTGAACCAAAGTTCGTGGTTTATCCATTATATCTGACAGTAGTGGTGACGGGTGGAAAGGGGCAGTGAGCCTTAATGTAGGGGTATTCTATCCCCTGATAGCAAGAAATCCTAGCAGTTCTCTCTGTATCTAGTCACAGAGCTTTAAGGCATGTGATGCTTAAAATTTTCTTTTGGTTCTTTAATCAGAAAATAACATGAAACTGGGATAATTCATACACATACAATTTCAGTGTAAAGGGAAGAAGGAAAAAAGAAGGGAGAAAACTGCATGACCAACTATTTAAAATAGGAAAAGGAAAAGGAAAATGTTATTTTATTAAGCAAGATCAAGGGGATAAGATGAAAGGATTGTGATCAGGAATGATATACAGAATCTTGCCTTTTACCCTCTCATTGATTCACAACTTGAAATAAATTTTTTTTCTTTTTTTAAATTTAGTTGTCCTCCACTGAAAGGCAAAATTAGTCAACTCTTGTGATTGATCAGATTATTTGGATACAGAGCTAATGAGATTATCTTTTAAAAAGTCAAGACCTTGGGCTTGTAAAGCAGGATTTGGGGAGTTGGCTGGTTGGCGGGAGTAGTGGTGTAAAGAATCAGAAGCATCTCACTGTCTAAAATATTAACTAGCATCCTACCAGAATTTAAAAATGGTCTCATCCCTTAGAAGGTCAAATAAGAGATGAGAAAATAAGAAAAAAATAAAAATAAAAGCAAGGTTATAATCAATTTAATGCAATAATTATAGGATGTTATGATTTTTAGAAAATGGGCTGGGTAAATCAGGGAGGATGTAAAGATAAGGAGCCGACATTTATTGAATGCTTACTTTGTTCCCATGTAAACTCATTGGATCCCCTAAGGCTTCTGTGCCATGAGTATTAATAGTCCCATTTCACAGGTGGGGGCCCCAAGAATCAGATATTCAACATTAAGTCTCTTACATGAAGGGGCAGAAGTGGAACCAGTGGAACTTGGCTCAATGTTTCACCCTGAGAAAACTGTCCTCTCCTCTGTGGACCATACAGTCTTGGTGAAAATATCTCAAAAGAGCTGGGGTTGAATTACAATTCAAAGGAGGGGAGGAATGTATTATTGCAAATAGGTGATGGGAGATAGCTCCAAGGACACTGAAATTCACAAGCTAATTGGAAGCAGAAGAAGATTTTGATGCTGGATGCTAAGTAAACCATTCAGCTGGAAAGGAGATTGTAAATTTGGGAATTAGGTAGAAATGGAAGCAGGTGAGCCCTAAAATGCTGGCTGGTGGAGGAGCTTGCAGGCAGCATTTAGTTCAGGTCAAATTCAGTAATATTTTTGAACTCCTGTTTTTCTGAGCTGGGTGCTAGAGGAAAAAAAAAAGGTAAGACAAGTCTCCAGCCTCCAGGATATTACAGTAATGCCTTTGATTTTAGCCCCAGGTCCTGATTTGTGCTTGATCTAGAAGAGTATTGAAGAGGTTTAATAATGGAATAATGGAAGTAGTGAATATGGAATTGGAGCTTGATTACAAAATCACAGAACATACAATTCTTGTGAAAGGAATACTATGTCAACACAGATAGAAGGCAACTGAATATTGTGCAAAGGTCTTAATGATATGGAAAAGGAGTGGATACATTTAAGAAATATGGCTGGGAAGTGGTATCTGGACTTAGGAACTTACCTGTGATGAATGGGCCAAGACAGGCAGCATAGAGCATATGCTATTAATTCTTAATCTTGAGCTATGTCTTCTTAGTAACTAGGAGAATGGAGGGGGATTTTTAACATATTCCTTTCAGCATTATCATTTCTTATTGTTAAATAAGATAGAAACTAATCTAAGAAGGGTTTAGTGAATCAATAAAAAATTCAGGGTATCTTCTTTAGCACATGTTCTTGGAGTTGCTAGGTTTCACAAATATAAGATACCCACTAGACCTGTAGGAACTCCAAATCCAGACCGGTGGGTGGGAGAGAAGACAGTCTACAGGCAATTACCATGTTTGCGTTATCTGGCATAAAATAGTAACAATTTTAATGGGCTGTGTCCTCCTTTGTGATCTGATGGTGCCCTATGCACACCTCTGATAAGGCAGGCTTCACTTGGCACTGAAATGGTGGCATAATTTTCTGTGTGTACCGCTAGATTGTGTGTTCCTTGAGGGCAGGAGCTATCCTTCCTTTTTGGACTTCCTAGAATTTAACACAATTTGGCTCATAGTTTGAGCTCGATAAATATTTAAATGAAGAAATACATGAAAGAATAAATAGCAGAATCTTATTTTATTTTTAGTTTATAAAGCAATAAAATAAATTGTCATACATATGAATGAGTGTATATATATGTATATATATATTCACATATGTATTATATAAAGCAATATAACAACCAGAGATAACAAAGCAATTTAACAATTTCTTATAAATTTGCTTTAATAGAGCATGTTGAAAAGACACAACAGACCTCCTTATTTAACTCTGTGGCCAAAGGGCCTTTGGTCTTTGG
>JAQZBX010034105.1:13831-25223 GCA_029593785.1 Cabassous unicinctus
AAAAAAAAAAAAAAAAAATGCTGAACAGCAGGCTCTGGACTAGACAGACCTGGCTAAATTTATCCTCACCCTGCAGTCTGTTTCTACTAAGTCTTCTTCTTTAAATGCCATGACATATTTTTAAACATAAGAGAGAGTTCTCCAAACTTTCAATAGAGTAGGGAACCTGTCCATTTCCCAAGCTGTAAGTCCAACCCAGGCCTCCTTTTTCAAAGTGACGCTTCTCCATGGCCAGGAAGAGGACCTGGCTGCACTCACCTTGCTCGCAGGTGTTTTGAGCCTGCCATCCTGTTGTCCCACTCAGAGCTGTTTCTAGGGAGGAAGCCGCCGGGCAGATTCACGAGCCGCCTCCAGCTCTCCTGTGATGGCCTTCACCCCAGGCCCCTCAGCACACAGCAGGTCCCCCTGGTGCTGTCTAAGTAAAGACAGACCGTGGGCTCAGACACTGACTCACTTCCCTGTACTTCCCTGGGACTAAGCAGGTGGCCACCAGGCACCTGGGAGAGGCGGGTCTGTCACTGCAGCTTCCGGGCAGCAGTGCCTTGTCAGATTCTGGCCCCAAACTACGACTAGAATGTGCGTAAGACCAAACCCAGCTTCCATGACATCATTAGGCACAGGTCCTGATGTCCCGGGAGGCCATGGCAGTTTGTGGGTGACAGCGATAAGTGAAAACCCAATTCTTTTGACGCAAAGCGTAGTGGGTATAGTATATGAATGTATACAGTCCAAATCTGCTTTGCCTGCTCTGGAATGCTAGGCCCACCTTTCCAACTACCAACATCTCAAATTCAGGATTCCAAAACAGAGCTCAGTGTTCCTTCTAAAACCAGCTCATTCTTCTCTTGCTTTCATCTAGCAGAAGGGCAAGAACAAGTAATAAAGGCTGGAAATCAGGAAGTTAACTCAATTTCCCACTTTCCCCACCCCAGTCATCCAGCTGGTCAACTAGTTAATTCTTCGATTCATAGCTCTCGTTCACTTTTCTCTGCTATTAAGCATGTTAAATTTAGGATCAGTTTGCCTCTTTCCTAAAAAATGTTCAACATTTCTCTCTCGTCTGTCTGTTCTAGTGTTCTAATCCACCCCACACTTTTTGTTTTTTCTTTTTATTCAAGTCTTCAAAGGCTCTCCATTGCTCACAGAATAATGTCCAATTCCTTAACACGGTATATAGACCATTATGTTTTCTACCACAGCTCTCGCCTCACAACCCACATTCCCTCTACTCCCCAAACATACAAACACGCCCCCCCCCACCACCACCATGATCTCCACTTCCAGACATTGATGAGAGTTTGTCTACGAGAGCCTCTCCTGGAGGTAGTATAACCTAAATGGCTCTAGAACTGGGCCACAGGTTGGCAAATCATGGTCTCGGATCAGGTATTTTGTAAATAAACCTGTTGGAGCACAGCCACACTCCTATATTTACCGTGTATTCTGTGAATGCTTTCATATGACAGCAGAATTGAGTAGCTGCAGCAGAGACCATATGGCTCAGAACAAAAGCTTCACCATCTGGCCCTTGCAGGAAAAACTTCTCAACGCTTGAACTAGACTGTCCGAATTCAAATCCTGCCTCAAACAATGCAGCCAAAAAACATTGGGTGATTTATTTAACTCCTCTGTGCTTCATTTCCTCATCTGTAAAATGGAGATAATAGTATTTACCACGTGGTAACTGTAGGGCATAATTCCTCAATGCTCCCCATTGGGATTAACCCCTTTTAATATGAGTCCTCAGGAAAAAAATATGGATTTGATTTCTATTTTAGAACTTAATTTGGCATTTTCTTATTATTTTCTATGCGCATGCCCATCTTGCTTATTTGGTTGTAGCTTCTTTGAGGCTGTACACTCTATTGCACACTATTGACATTCAATGTATTTAATATGTGTTCATCGTAAGAATAGGGCCACAGTATGATTACCACAAGTCTCTGAGGCAGTTTCACCCCTCCTAGTGAGGAGATCATGAGATCTGATTGTTAACTCTATTTGTTAGAATGAGCATTAATATTGAACAGCTCTTAGAACGTGTAACAATTTGTTTATATCCTTCCTGTCTTTGTGTTAAGCATGTGGGTTTTTCAGATCACACAATTTTAGGAATAAAAATAGGGCAGCGATAATATTCCAAGATCTAGATTGTTCAGATGGTGCCCAGTGCAGGCCTTCCAGCCTCCCTGAGGCTCGTCCCGTGTAGCTGGGGGAGTCTTCATGGGCTCTTGCAGGTGTTCCTGGCACTTGTCCTCTTGGCCACTCTGATGATGTATCTGGTTACTGACATGGGGCAACATTGAAGCCCTGTCCCTGGGATTAAAGGGGAGAAAGAAAACTGAGCTTAATGGATTAAAACAGTAAGGATAAAGAAAAATTTAAGCATATACCATAAAAAGACTAGTGCATGAATGTTCATTGTGGCTTTATTTGTAATAGTCCCAGACTGGAAACAAAGAGAACGTTCATTAACAGGTGTGTGGATAGACAAGCTATAGTATATCCACCACTTAGCAATAAAAAAGAACCAACCTCTGGTAAATGCAACAACATGGATGAATCTCACAATAAAAGAAGCCAGACCCAAAAAAGAGTACACACTGTACTGTTCCATTTATATATAATCCTAGAAAATGCAAACTAATCTATCATGATGGAAGGCATATACTTCCTGCCACCATGGCTTACTTGAGGAGGGGAGTCAGGAGTATAAAGAAGAGATTACCAAGGGGCACAAGGAAACTTTTGGGTGCAATGGATATGTTCATTATCTTGATTATGGTGATGGTTGCATGGGTACATACACATGTCAAAACTTACCAAACTGTACCCCTTAAATATGTGCAGTTGATCATGTGTCCGTTATACCTCAATTAAAAAAATGATAAATAACATCCACCATCAGGCATTTACGTAGTCTCAGCCTCAGTTAGCATGAGGAGTTTCTTGGGTCTTGACAAACAGGTCAAAAAAGTGATTTCTTGAGTCACAGGTTCCCACTGTGACTAGTTATAAGAATTTGGCCATATCACTTAATATTTTTGCACCTTTGTCACCTTATCTAAAACAAAGTAGGCTGAACTTCATCATCTTCAAGGTGCCTTCTAAATTTCTAAAGTTCTTTGATCTCCATTTTATAAATTAACTACCCACAGATTTTGGGGGGATCCTACAGTTATCAAGGCAGTATGTTAAAGGCGTGTAAATTGAGCTACCCTACCCTTGCTGTAGGTGTTGCCTCTGCTATTAAAAGGTGCTCCTTCCTGAAATATTGCATGCCTCTTTCAATCAGTAGGGCTCATCTAGTAATACAGTATTTTATAGTAGCAGAGAAATAGGATGGCTCAATTTCCTTGTTTTGGTAAATTGTCCTTCCGAATTGCCCATCATATGATTTGGCCTCTGTCTTAGTTTCCCAGCTGCTAAGATAAATATCATATAATGTTTTAGTTTCTCTGCTGCTAAAATACAACACTCCCTTCTCCAAGCAAGCCATGAGAGCTGCCTTCTGTTACCACAGAGTAGTTTGAATTTTCTAGAATTTTATATAAATGGAACAGTATAGTGCATACTTTTTTTGGGATCTGGCTTTTTATTGTGAGATTCATCCATGCTGTTGCATTTACCAGTAGTTTGTTCTTTTTTTAGTTTTGATTTAACAGTAAGAATTTAATGGCTCACAGTTTCAGGGGCCCAAGGCCTGCTTTCTCCTGTGGTTGCTATCTTCTGGCTGGTCGATAATCTTTGGGGTTCCTTGATTTTTCTGTTACATGGCAATGCATCTTTTCCTTTTTCTTCTGGATCCTGTTGACTTCCAGCTTCTGGCTGCTCCTTGTGACTTTCTCTCCTTTTGTGTCCGATTTCCTTTCTTTTAAAGACTTCAGCTATATTGGATTGAGGGTCACCTTCATTTTGTTTCGATACACCGTAACTAATGACATCTTCAAAGCTCCTATTTACAAATGAGTTCACACCTACAGGACTAGGGGTTGAGACCTGAACATACCCTTTGCAGGCGGGGTGGGGTGGGCATGATCCAATCCCTTACAGTCCATGCTGTAGACTCCCAAAAGACATGTTCTTCCCACATGGAAAACAGTCATTCTATTGTAACATCCCAAAAGCCTTATACCATTTTAGAACAATGCTAAGTACAGTTCTCATTGAAATCAGTTACGGTATGGGACAAGAGTCTTCTCCAATGGATCTGTAAAACCTAGAAATCAAGTTATCTGCTTCCAGTATACAATGGTGGGAGAGGCATATGATACATAAGACATTCTCATTCCAGAAGGGAGAAATTGGAAGGAACAACAGAGTTCACAGGTCCCAAACAAGTCTGCAACTCATCAGCGCAAACTCCATTAAACCTCAAGGTCTGGAAGCCATCTGTGGCTTGATGTTTTGTCCTCCGGGCCTGATGGAACAGCAGCCCCACCCTTCCAAGAGTTTGTGCTGTGTCTATGCTGGCCCTGAACACTGGGGCGTAGACCATATCCTTTCTGAGCATCAGAATGGCGGCCAGGCTCTCTGCAAATGCCAGGGCATGAGGGAGACAGAAGAGAAATCAATGAAACACAGAAAAGAAAGGTGAAGATATTGCCATGTGCATTGTCAAGTGACAAAAGCCAGGGCACCCCAAGGTTCCCAAGGTGTGCTGGCCAGCCACAAGATACCAACCCCGCAAGGAAGCAAACCTTCTAGCTTCCAAAACTGAAACTGTGAGCCAATAAATTTCTGTTTTTAAGCCAACCCATTTTATGTCTTAGCAACCAGGAAACTATGACAGTTTTTGGTACCAGAAATGAGGTAAATTATTCAACCTACCATGGCCTCCCAAATTCAAGTTCCCTATTTCAAAATCTAAGAATAATAGGGTGTTTTTATTGAGGTTATAAAACCTAATTTTTAAAAAGAAGTACAAGAAAAAAATTAGAAATGGAAAGATGTTTTATAAGAGCATGTCAGGCTTTGGAAAATATCACTGGAAAGTTCTTTCTTTCTTAGGTGCATAAATATGACACTGACTTCACACAGTGGACTTGAGGTTGAGTTCCCTGCTGCAGGAGTTTGTAAGCTCCTTAAGATATCTCAAAGCTCATGGCTGGACAATGCTCCCTTCAGAGGAGAATGTGCTGGGGTTTCTCCAAAGCCCGACTGTTTAAAGTCCAAATGACCCAACACTAGAATTGCTTATCTCTAGGGAAGTTTCCTTTAGCAACATACCGGCATTGTAGGTTATTTAAAGAAATTTATCTTTAACATTGGTATAAACTGGAGACAGAAGAAACAGGGAAAACTACAGTCACATTCAGATAAGCAATTATTATTGAATTCAAAGTAAGCTGTTGAAATGCCCAACGTATTCAGTGGTTATTTACATAGCAACCCACATGGACTCGAACACAGGAAGGTGGCACGTGGAAGGGAATCTCACCCATGCCAGGCCTGCGTTGGATACATTCCCTGTGTTATCTCATTTATCCCTCTCCATAGTCCCTTGATAAAAGCAATTATTATTTTCACCAGAGACTGAGGCTGAGCTATATTAAGGTGTTTGTCCAAGGTCACACAGTTAGTAAGTGCTGGAAAAAGAATTTGGAGCCGGGTCTGGTTAGTTCAAAATCCAGTGTTCTTCCTCACATCCTGCTGACTGAGTACATATATGATATGAGGCATTTGAATGATCATTCCCGTGCCTCTTCACCAGGTGATTTTTACTGTGTGGGTTTTGGATTCTAAGGGGCATCCTGCTAACCCACACGGGAGATTATGGGACTGTGTGGTAATTATGGTGGGCCATTATCTTGGCAAGTTCTCCTGATACCATCGCTACACCAAGAAGGGTAGATAATCCTAGGTGGATGTGGAGACACCTCAGCCTTTCTTTATTTGACTTTATATAGATTCCCCCCCACCCCGCCCCAGGTAGTTTTTGCATTGACTTTGGAAATTTTAAGACTTGAGTTTATTTTGGTATAACAGTAAAGCATTCAGTTCTTCCAGACGTTTTCTCCTGTGTACTTAGAGTTTCTAGTTCCTGCCTAATCCCCCCTTTTTTTTTTGGGAGGGTGGGGGAAGTATGTGTTGTATTTCTTTGACTGGGAAAAGCAGTCAGGAGTTGGTCTTTCTGTCTCCAGCCTTACTCCTTGGCCTACTAGACTTTATATTTGAAGGGCCAGAGTATTTTTTTTAAACAATAATCTGATCTTATCACTTCTGTGTCATGTGGGAAATTACCTCTAGGGAATGGTAGCCACCAAGTATACTCAGGCAGGCTGCCTGACCCAGAGGTTGTGGAACGGAAAGGCTCATGGAGCAAATTCAGATGTGTAATTGCATGGTTTATTAAATCAATTTAAGACTCAGTGTGAATGAAGCCAGGAAGGTAACAGGACAGATGACACAGGATAGGGAGCAAGCAGTAGAAGGACCATCTTCCCTAACTTCTTGGTTGCACAATATTCATCTAGCTTGTGCCCTCTCTGCCATATCAGCCTTCCTTGGTAATGGGGTGGTTGTGGGGACCAAAGGTGAGGGTAAGAAAATGGGCACAGGAGCTGGGAGGCACCTGTTTTTATCTGCATCGCGAACAGAGCAAATGTGGGTCAGAATGGAACCATAATGGATGTCAACAATGGATTGACCAATTTAGGGAAGACCTAGTTATCAAACTGAAGGTGGCATGGTCTGAAATTATTAATATTTAATATTTACTCAATACTTCCATTCCTTTCTATGAGCAAATAACTCATTTATTCCATCCTTTTTTTATCTTTGTTTAAGGCACATATGCTCCAATTATTTTCTCTGTGTCTAACAGGTCTCACAGGTTACCCACTTGCTCACTATACTTAACACATCCTTTGAGTATTTATTTGTCCCTTTGTTTTATTCTCTATAACAGAATTGAATAATCATAAATGATACAGAAAACTCACATTACACCCTGTTTAAGATACTTCAAGGGCTCTTTTTGGCCTGGAAGATGAAATACAAAACCCTTAGTGTAGCATAAAGCTCTTTCACATTCTGCCCCTGACTGCCTCTTTAGACTTGACTCCTACCTCTCATAAAAATGTCCTCCACTGTCCTATCCCATAGAAAAGTGCATAGCTCTGCATTTCCTAACTTTGCCAGGTTCTCTCCATCTCTGTACCTGACGTGAAATGGCCTTGCATTTCTGGTGGACCTGGAGCACTAGACCCTGCTCCTCCTTTAAGAAGCAGCAGCTTTGTCTTCTCTAGGGAGTCTGACCTGAGCACCACCTCCTTCTCAACCCCAAACCTAGCCCAAAACCCACATGCATGGACACACATGTAAACACATCCACACATCCACACCCAAACATCTTGGCTCACTCCACAATGTTCCTAAGGTATAGTCTGGAAAGTGCATCCTAGTATTAGAGCACTTAAAACATTGTATTACATTTTATATTATTGTCTCCATTGAATTCTAAGCACCATTCCTCAAGGGATAGTAATACATTCCTCCCTTTATTCCCAACCATAAGCCAAAGTCTACTCTGTTGTTAATGAGAATTAAGTATTTGATAAGTTATTAATTGACTTAATATGTGTTTAATAACAAATTATGCAACCACTGGGTAGATGTGTGTTCTTAGAGTATGGGGAATTTCTATACTTGTCATTTTAAAATTCAGTCTTTCCCCTCATGTCCTCTGAACTTTTTTCCAAACTACCATTTACTCTTATTACTTGTTTTTTGATCACTTAAATATATTTTTGTAAATTAGAAATAAGAAGTAGTGCTAATTTTTTGGTTGTCTTCTGTGTGCCACGCTGCGAATCAGACCTTGTCTTTCCTCAGTCCCAAAGCACCCGATCAAATCATAATACCACCCAAATGGGAGCAAGGATTATGATTCAGTAGGAGCATATGTCACCTCACGCAGGATAATTAGATGTAATAAACCCATAACAGCATTTCCTGCCTGTTTCCATGTTAGAGCATGCTGTTTGATTCACAATTTGAATTTCAATATCCATTAGCTGCATTCTTATACATTCATATAAATGCACACTGAGTAACTACCACTTCTAAGTATTGGAATAGAACCTGAAAAAGACAAGTACATTCTCTGTCCTCTTGGAGTTTGCAACCAGCATCACCTCCAAATCAGTGGGAAATAGAAAGTCAGGTTTACAACCAGGATAAGCCACTCTCGAGTGTTAATGATGGGCACCAAGTTCTCAGACATTGCAGGCAGGCCTGGGTCGATGTAGGCTAATTGCTGTACAGTGCCCCCTTCCTCAGAGGTGTGGTGGAGTGACTTGCAGGGACTCCCCTCTCCTAATCCGTGGCATTGGATCCAGCCTGAGCATCTTCTAAGCAGCACTTGTAGATCCTCCACCAGATTGCTTTCCCCAAACCTCCACTCCTGCTCCCACAGAGGCAGTCCTGGTCTGAAACCCCCCCCTCCCCATGCTCGCTCACACACGTGATCCATCCTGAGGCACGCTAGTGGCTTGTACTCAGATAAACCTGACTTTGGACCTACTTGCTAGCTCTTTTGTCTTCAGGGATAATTTAGTATCCCAGTTCTTATTTTCATCATCTATAAAGTGGGATTATAGTGCTCACTCCACTTTGTGGTGAGGATTATAGATTAAGCCCAATTGCAAGGTAGAAACAGTGATATCGTGCCTCATCCTCCCCATTAGTCCCAGCTTTCAATGTTGGGGATACGGATGAGTGCATTAGTTTGCCACAGGGCTGCCAATGCAAAGCACCAGAAATGGGTTGGCTTTTATAATGGGGATTTTATTTCAGATAAACACTTATAGTTCTGAGGCTGTGAAATGTCTTAATCAAGGCACTATCTTTGATGCCTTCTCACCAAAGTCAGCTACTGGTAATCCTGCTATTCTGCTATGTGGCGATCAGGCAAGATGGCGGTTCTGCAGGTGTCTCTCTCTACTTTCTCTGCAGGTCTCTTTCTAGTTTCTCCTTGACCTCAGATGTGGCCAATCAGTCATCTCTCCCTGGGCCTTGGCTCCTTGAGCCTCTCCTTGAGCAGCTTCCTTTCTCCCTGTAGCTTGCCCGCCCTCCCTCCTTCTCTCTCTCTCTCTCTCTCTCTCTCTCTCTCTCTCTGTCTCTATTTATATCAGTCCCAACAAGAGGGCAGAGACCCAAGCTGGCTCAAGCCTCACTGACATAATCCAATCAAAAAGCCCCACACCCACAGGAATGGGTTAGTTCAAAAACAATCTTTTTCTCTTTGGGGTTCATAAAATAACTTTAAACTGTCACAATGAGTGAAGAATCAGTTTGAAATAGCATGAACTAAAGATGAGAGGTGCTGACCCAGGCGTCAAGGGGCAAGGAGTAGGAGGCAGTGAGAGAGTTCAGGGGTTTCTCTGAATTACCGCTGGCTTCGGAAGGAAATGGGACTAACTGTAGAAGAACAGGAATTGCCCAAGTCTTGGGAATTTCAGGTGTCAATTTTGAGGACTCTCTGAGAGACTATTTGCTGATGGAGTGGAACTGATACAGATCTTGACTTGATTTCATCTGGGATGCAGAACAAAATTATTTAAAGATGATATTTACATTTCTGGCTACAAAAACACAAGGGCTTTAAAAGCCTCTAGCAGAATCACAGTAACAGCTGGCAATGCAAAGAGCACTGAACTAGGAGTCATACCTGGGCTCTACTTCATGGTCATGGGAAGCTTCTCCCATCAGGTGGATGGCCGCTGAATTCATTTCAGTAAAATGAAGAATCGTTTTCCATTTTGCCCAAGTGTGGTCTGAAAGCCACCTGCATCAGGATTACCTGAGCTGTTGTTAAAATGTCATTTCACAGATCCTGCCTCAGACCTTGCAGCTGAGAAACACTGAGCATGGAACCCTGGACTCTGAATTCTTGACATTAGCCACAGATGCTCCTTATGAAGTTTAAAATGTGAGAACCACTGGCCTAGATTACATCTTAAAAGCTGAAAAATCTGAAAGTTAAAATGACAGAGCTGTTGCATTAATATAGATGCTTCCCCCCTGCAGTGAGGTGTGCCTATATAAACCATCAACAGAGTTTATTCTATTCAAGTGGGGAAAAAGAGATCATTTCCAAAATGCATGCTTCCATGCCCTTTTATTTGTTCTGTGTTCTGGCAGCAATTTAAAGATAAAAATCTTAAGAGTGTTATTGTTCCAGAGGAGAGATTTGCCTCTGGGCAATTTGACAAACACTGATATTTCTTTTAATTTGTTTTCTCCTCTGTCATTTTCTGTGTATTTTCTCTCTTCTTCCTTTTATTTTGCCTTCTTTTTCTTCTTTGCCTTTGTTTCTCGTCTATCCACTGAGCAGTTAAAGGTATATGCACTGTTTACATTGATTTAATAGTTTTGTATCCTTCATCCTGTAAGGTATGTGCAGAATATGTCACTGTGGAGATTCTTCTTTGCATCTGTTAGCCATCCTTGGTGCATCCCTGGGCTAATAGAGACAGAGTAGTACAGTAATTAGGAGCAGAACTGAACCAAGCTTCCCAGGTTCAAATCCCAGCACTGCCACTTAGGGACATGTGACCTTGAGCAATTGTCTGAACTTCTTCCTGTCTCAGTTTCTGCAAGTGTAAAGTGGTGATATTAATGGGAAATATGTATTAGTCAGATAAGGTTCAGAAATGCTGCCGTAACAAATGCCTCCCCACAATCATGGTTAACTTAAAATAGGAAAGCTTTATTTCTCACTTTAATGGTCCACCTGTTCCATGTTCTCTTCATATTAGTGTCTTGGCTGAAGAATCAGCCCCAATCTGGTACATACTGGTTTGTGACAAAGGGAGAAGAGAGCTGATGGAACCATGTGGTGTGTCTTAAACCTTCTAAATGGCCCAATGTACATATGCTCACATTTCCTTGGCTATAAAGCAAGTCACACAGAAATGCCTGACATAATGGGGCAGGAAATATAATTCTGCAAACAGTATGGGAGACTTGTAGGAAGAAGCAGTAAATATTGCGATCTAATAATTCATTCAATCACAACTACCTCATGAGATTGATGTGGGTGTTAAATAAGTTAAGGTAAGTAAGTTACTCAGAATGGTGCCTGGTGAACAGTAAGTACAATATACATATTAGCTATTTTTTAATAGAATCTAACACAGTATGAAAAGGAGAAATTCATTCATTCCCTCTCTACCTTTACTTGAGAATCTACTGTGCATGCCAGGAACAATGGTATTTAGAACTGAGCATACAGAAAGAAGTCTTCATCTCTACCATTTAGGATCTGTATAGTCCTGCATGAAAACTGTTAAGAAAAAAGGATGGTTAGTGACTCAGACTTCCATAATGACCAAGCTCCCCACCAGTGGGACACCTAATGCACACCCCTTTATGTCCTTCTCCTACA
>JAQZBX010034106.1:0-25129 GCA_029593785.1 Cabassous unicinctus
CTTTGCCAGGATCCAGGCTTCTTGGGTTCCTCTCTTCCCAGGGTGGCTTTTCTCTCTGGGCTCAGCTCCACTGTTTTCTCCACAAGGTCAGCTGTAGAGTATGAGGCACTCTAAGCTTTGCCTCTCTCCACAAGGCTAGCTGTGAATTGTCAGGTGAATGGCTTGTTTCTTTTCCGTTGGGCCTTCTGTGCTCACTCATCAGAACTCCAACTTCAAAAACTAATCCAGCTCTGTCCTTTGCCTTTTTTTTATGTTTCAGACCCCACCCACCAAGGGGCAGGACTCAGTGCCATACCAGCAGCGGCCCATTCAACACCATTATCATAACTTAATGATGCCGAGATTATCAGAGCCGTTTACAAGCATAATCCAATATCTATTTTTGGAATTCTTAAAGATATCAAACTGCTACTTATCTATTTACCCATCTTATGCTATATAATATTTTATGGTGTACTTTAACACTTTATTGATGTCCCAGCCCACAGATATCATTATTATTTTATCCATTCAATAGTGATTAAATATATGATTTTATTTTATTTTTTTAAGGATTTATTTATTTATTTATTTATTTATTTATTTATTTATTTATTTATTTATTTATGCCCCCCTTGTTGCTTGTGTTTTTTTGCTGCATCCATTCACTTTGTGTTTCTTCCATGTCTGCTTATCTCCCACTTGCTGTGAGGTCCTGCTGCATCAGCCCACCACGCTGTGCGGGCTGGCCTGCTCTCACAAGGAGGCCCTGGGAAGTGAAACCAGGGCCTCCCGCATTGTAAACAGGGGCTCTATTGATTGAGCCACACCTGCTTCCTGCTGTGAGGTCTTGCAGCATCAGCCTACCGCGGGGCCTCCCTTATGGTAAATGGGAGCTCTATCCATGAAGCCACACCCACTTCCCAAATATATGAATTTAAATAACAGATATTGTTCTTCAATCCATCCTGAATCTTGAACCTTCTGAGATTATTTTCTTTCTGGCTGAAGAATTTTGTTTTATATTTCTTTTAAAGTGAGTTTCTTCTGGCAAACTTTATTAGACTTTACTCATGTTTAAAAGTTATTATTTAACTTCTTCCAGAAGGAATGAGATTAATTAAATCCCAGGACCTGGACGATCTCCACTGCTGTTGAGAGCATGCTTAGGGTTGAATTTCTCCATTCTGTTGTAAATGAAATCAATTCTTTTGAGAAGAAATTATTGGCTTTTTGTTTCACAGCCTGCTTCCTGGCCCCGCATCCCCCAGGCAAAATCTGTGAGCTCTGGCACTGGGCATGAGAATAATGGCACACTTCTCTGAGTTACACACGTGATTTTGGAATTGAGATTTGGTGGAGAAAGCACAGTATATTGAGTTCTTCTTGGTACCATTTTAGGGACCAGTGCAATTGTGGTCAGCCCCACATTTTGCTCACTGATGGCCACACCCAAAGTACAGCCACTGCTTCATGAGTTCCCATTTCTCCTGGACTTAGGAGACCCCTCCTGACCCATGTGCCCCAGTTTAATGCCCTCATTTGAATCAGGTGTAGATCCCAGAAAAGTTTGTTTTTACTAACCCATTGCTGTGAGTGTAAGCCTTTTGTATGTATGACCTTTTGTTTAGATTCAAATAAGCGACTTTTCATTTATGTCACCTTTTGTTAGATTGCTTTAGTTTAGCTAAGGGCCTCTGATTAGATTTCAGGCACCAGGATGGAACCCAATCATTGTGGTGAAGTCCTACATACATGGAACACACAGAGATAGAGTGCTGCCATGTTTACCCTGCCATGTCAGAGAGGTTTCCAGGATCTCCTACAGCTGTGGAGGCACACAGAAACCCTGAGAGGCTAAGGTAGAGGCCAGAGGCTGCAGTTTTGGAGCAGCTTGAAGCCAAAGATATCTAGGCCAGAGGAGAAGGGAGAGGTGTGAGCAATTGTGTCTGATGGTCCACTGCTGAGCTACGGAAGAAAATGAGTTAGCAGGAGAAGGCACAGAGAGACAGGCAGGCCCAACATTTTGCCTTGGCAGAAGTCTAGCAGCAGTTGAACCTTGTTAAGACAGCATTATTGATGCTGACTTGATTTGGACACTTTCACATCATCAGAACTGTAAGATTTACCCCTAATAAATTCCATTAAAAGCCAACCTACTTCTGGTATTTTGCATTGGCAACACTTGGCAAACTCAAACAGCCAAGGACACAGTTTTGGAGAGCTGCCCTGTTCCCAAATGGCTGTGTGATGCTGCTGCCAAGGGAATTCACCTGGAAGCTGTGGGTGTCCCCAGAATAGGTGGGAATGAGTACTGGTAAGATGGAGGGGGAAGTGCTCTTGGTCAGCAAGGCCTGCAAGACAGGGAGTCGGGCAGGAGATTCACATGGTTTGGGGACTACTGTAAAGTCACAGATGACCCAGTATGATGTACGTGCCCCAGGCAGGGGTTGGTCAGGTGGGCATGGGCAGATAAAAGCATGGGACCTAGGGTCTTGTTCCTCAGAGTAGTCAGGGCACAGAGAGGAGACTTTCTGCTCCTGCTCCTTTTGCCCATCCCTGCTTCCCTTGGCCTCCAGCATTGACCGTCTGAGGAGGCTCCTCTTACTCTACCCCTCCTGGGTCTCAGGCACAGACTCAGGTCTCCTGCTTCCAGTTCTACATTCACCTTCTGCAATTTAGGGGCAATTAAAGAAAGAGCAATGCTAAGATGAAACCAGTTGGTGTCAGGAAGGAAATGTCAAAATTCACATTACAGCATTGGCTACAGCAATAACATCACCAGAATGAGCACCATTAGGCTAGTGACCCTAATAAATAGTATGGGAATCCCAGAAAATCCTGGGACCTAGGTCTGACAAGAATAGAAGTTAGGATGTGAGATAGTGCAGTTTGCAGAAATCCTCAGAGGGTGCAGATGCCAGATATTTCTCAGACTAATTAAAGATTAAATTTTCAACACATTTTTAACAGTGTTGAAAGTGATGCAGGCCTCTTCAATCCCAGAAAGGAACAGAGGGTTGTGATGGGAAGAAGCTCAAGAACAACTGAGGAAGGTGGAATATAACATGTGTTCACTGCAGTTCCCCCAAGCGAGACAGGGATGTCTTGTTTGGGAACCAAACTCTTAGAGCCCCAATGTAAACCATCATCATAGTTTCTGGATCTCTAAAGGAGGACAGGGAGAAAGGCCTGCTCAGCACTCACAGCCTCAGTTAGCGATGTGAGCCACTCTAGCAGGCCTTCACTCAGTAGTAAGGAGCAGGAAGTCCATCTTCTGCTGTTGTGCTAACAGCCCTCTAACTGGATATGTGCAGAGACTCGTGTGGCCTTCACATGGTCGTGTTCCTGCTCTTTGGGCACCATGCTTACTCTTGCTGAGGGAGGCCTCCACCAGTCCAGGCAGCTGGGGTGGCGGCCGAGGGGAGTGAGCACTTTTCCTTTATGGGTGACTATATTAGAAAAGGTTGAGGGGAAGTCTCCTCCCAGTAATATTGCAGATACAAATCAATATGTTCAAATCAACCGTTTTGCATGATTTCATTGTGTACTATTTTCATAATTTCTTTTGAATTATAACCAAATTATCCATGCAAAGATTATAAAAATAATTTATGTCTGTTATGGCAAACACCAAAATTCCTTCTCTAGCCACAACCCCCATTCCTCCTTCCTCAGAATTATCTTTTATGGCAGATTTTTTTGGTACACATTTCTGTTTGTAAGTACATGCATTCTCTAATTTCATCTCTCCCATATCCTAACAAATATGAGAAAAATATTGGAGTACAACTTAAGAATATAAGTTTTCTACCTTCTTAAAATACAGGAGATTAGATATATATTGTCTACTTATGAAAGGATCATTTCTGATTTAAAATAATAAGGAAAATTGGAGTGGAGTAGAACGAAGGCCACTGTAGTTGAGTGGCTGTGAAACTTGAATCCACATCATAATCAGGTGAAGATTCTGAAAAAAAAATTAATTGTTGGGGTGCCTTATAAGAAACTGCTACAATAATGGGCCACATTATTTTTAAAATGGTAGTTTCTTTATATGCTTACCCAGTATATAATGGATTGAAGAACCAATGAAAACCTCCAGGATAATTTTAAGTAAGTGGAAAGTCCAACTTTCCATAAAGTAAGAGAAATCTCGAGTTCTGATGCATAAGTTAGTGGTAACAAGTTGAACACAGATGAGTGTGGAAGAAAATGTGGGAGGAACAGATATAAGAAGAAACTGCAATTGCACTTTTCCAAGAGGAGAAAGACATCCTGAATTGCACAGGCATACCTGCTTCCTTAAAAGATTGGCAACAAGGTGCACATACTGGAGGTGGAAATTCTTTGGAGATTCACATTCATTACATTCACAGGGTTTCTCTCCAGTATGAATGTTTTAGTGTTTAATGAGATATTACCTCAGGCTGAAAGCTATTCTACATTCCTTACATATATAGCGTTTCTCTTCACTATGAATTTTCCCATGGTTAGTGAGATTTGATTGGCTACTGAAGGCTTTCTCACATTCCGTACATATATATGGTTTTTCCAAGTTTGTATTCATAGGCTTTCACTCCAGCATCTATTCTCAGATGGTTAATGAGGTTTCATTCTGGTTGAATGCTTTTCCACATTCATTCCCTATACAGGGTTTTTCTCCTGAATGAATGCTCTGATGTTTAATGAACTATTGCTTTTAGCTGAAGGTTACTCTGCATCCTTTACATTCATTTTGTTTCTGTCCACTATGTGTTTTTTACATGTTCTGTGAGATATGATTTGTACATAAAGGCTTTTTCACATGCCATATTTAAATAGGGTTTTTTTTTTTACAGTAGGAAATATCTTGTATCTGAGATTTGACATTTGAATTAAAGCTCTCCCACCTATATATGATTTCTCTTCAGGAAGAATATTCAAATGAATAAAAAGGTTTTCTCTCAGGTTGGAAAATTTCCCACATGTATTACATATCTATGCTTGTTCCCTAGTATGGCTTTTAAAATGAGGAGTAAAAAATGACTGTAAAGAGCAGACCACATTCATGACACTCATATTTTTTCTCTCTAGTTTGAATTTCCTCTTATTCCATGAGGTTTTGTTTCAGATGGAAGCATTCCTATGTTCATTACAATGCTAACTAAGTATGAATATTTCATACTCAATGACACTAAATGCCTGGCTGAGGGATTTCCAATATTCCTTACATACACAGGGTTTTACTCCTGCATGATGCTTTGATGTGTCTCTAGCTTTGACAAATTCATGACATCCCAAATGGTTTCTCTGAAGGTTTAATTCTCAGGTAAAACCATGATGTTGAATTTCCAAGAAATTTTCACACTCATTACACTTAAAGGGGAGGACTACCATGTGGAGCAAACTGCCAAAACTTATTGTCTTCATTCTTTTTCCCTACACAAATTCCCTCATGCTTAGGTAAGCATTACATAAATTCTTTCAAAATGAAGTTACATCCACAGAAGTGTTGTATTGAGTAAACAATGCTTGCATTCAGAGAAAATACTTTCCCAATTTTCTTACATTCTCTGCCTTCATGTTCAATCTGTGCTATAGTGGAAGTGGATATTGCTTCACTCACAAGACTTTTGTTATTTGGTTCTTTCTTCTTCTTAATGTCCTATGCTTCTTCATTGTTTGTGAGGTGCAGCAGAAGCAGTGCTTAGAGGGAAATTTATAGCATTGAATGTATTCATTAGATAACAGTAAAGATCCAATATCAATCATCTAATCATCCCATTTGGAAAGCACAAGAATATCTCCTTTTTATTTGTTCTATCATTCATGGCTCTTCTTGCTTTAAATGAGCATCACATCCAGTTTGGTGACTTCATAACTAGGAAATGGGGAAGGGATACAGCACTTGATTTATGTTAGGGACAAACAACACCCCATAAATCAACCCTGGAGCTTTCAGTCTTCTCAACGATGAGAAAGGTGAAACTTCCAAAGATGCACAATTAATTTGGCCCAGAATAAAGGCCAAAATCACAACCCAGGAAACCCTGAATACTTTGTTTTGGACTGACTAGTTCTGCTCAATTTTTTTCTTCTCCTATTTATTTGGATGAGATGAACTAGTTAATATTCTTTAAAGTTTACCAGGGAAATTATAACACTTTTGCTTGCCTTTCCAAATCTGCACTTACTATTTGTTATTGACTTCTCAAATAATATAATTGAAAACATTTTATATCCTGTATTAGTCAGCCAAAGAGGTGCTGAAAGAAAAAATACCAGAAATCTGTTGATCTTTATGAAGGGTATTTACTTGGGGTACAAGCTTACATTTACCTGGCCATAAAGAATCAGTTTCTTCCTTCAGCAAAGTCTCTTACCCCAATTTGGAGCAAGAGAGCAGCCGACATTTCCCAGGGTTCAAGCTTCTTGGGTTCCTCATTTCCCAGGGCTGCGTTTCTCTCTGGGCTCAGCCACTCTGTTTCCTCCACAATGTCAGCTGTGGACCATGAGGCTCTCTTATCTTTGCCTCTCTCCACAAGGCCAGCTGTGAACTGTCAGTTGAATGGCTTGTCTCTTTTCCCCGGGGCCTTCTTTGCTTGCACATCAGAACTCCAACATCAAAAACTACTCCAGCTTTGTCCTTTGCCATGTCTTTTTATGTTTCAGAGACTACCCACCAAGGGGCAGGGCTGAACACACATCATAACTTTATCATACCCAGATTAAATTACCAGTTTACAATAATAATAATATATCTCTTTGGACTTCATAATGATATCAAACTGCTACATATCCATTTACCCATCTTAGGCTATATATTATTTTATGGTGTATTTCAACACTTTGTTGATGTCCTAAGCCATGGATGTCATTATTACTTTATCCATTCGACAGTCATTAAATATATGAATTTAATTAACAGATATTGTTCTTCAATGTATACGGAATATTGAACCTTCTGTGATTATTTTCCTTCTGCCTGAAGAATATTCTTTTACATTTCTTTTAAAGTGAGTTGCTGCTAGCAAACATTATTACTTTTTCCTCATCTGTAAAAGTGTATCTTTCACTCCTTCCTGAAGGATTGAGATGAATTAAATCTCAGGTCCTCTATGATCTCCACTGCTTTTGATGGCACCCTTAGGGTTGAATTTCTCCATTGTGTTGTAAATGTAATCAGTAGTTTGGAGAAGAAATTAGGGGCTTACAGTTTAACAACCTGCATGCTGCCCCCCCAAAACCCAGGTAAATTCTGTATGCTCTGACTCCGGGGCTGGGAATAATGGCACACTTCTCTGAGTTACACACCTGAGCTAAGATTTGGTGGAGAATGCACCGTATATTGATTTCTTCTTGGGACCGTTCTAGGGACCAGTGCAATGGTGGTCAGCACCCCATTTTGCTCAATGATGGGCACACCCATAGTACAGCCACTGCTTCATGACTTCCCATTGCTCCCAGAGTTAAGAGACCTCTCTTGATCCCTGTGTTCTGGGTTAATGCCCTTGTATGAGTCTTGTGTGGGCCCTGGAAAAGTATGTTCTTACTAAACCATTGCTGTGTTTAAGCCTTTTGTATGTAGGCCATTTTGGTTAGATTCAGATAAGGGAACTTTGGTTTAGGTCACTTTTTGTTAGATTGCTTTAGTTTAGTTAAGGGCCTCTGAGTAGTTTTCAGGCACCAGGATGGACCACAATCATTATACTGAATTCCTACATATATGGAACACACAGAGAAAGATTGCTGCCATGTTTACCCTGCAATGTGGGAGGGGGCTCCAGGATCTCCGAAAGCTGTGGAGAGACACAGAAACCCTGAGAGGCTGAGAGAGAGGTCAGAGGCTGGAGTTATTGGGGAGCTTGAAGGTGAAGACATCGAGGCCATAGGAGAAGGGAGAGGTGTGAGCAATTTTGTCTGATTGCCCACTGCTAATCACAGGGAGACAGTGTGTTTGGCGGAGAATGCAGAGAGAACCAGGCAGGCCCAACATTTTGCCTTGGCAGGAATCCAGCTGCAGCTGACACTTTTTAAGACAGCAGTTTTGAGGATACCTTTATTTGGACATTTTCACAGCCTCAGAATGGTAGGCTTTAATGCTAATAAATTCCAATAAAACCCAACCTATATCTTGTACTTTGCATTGGCAGTGCTTGGTAAACTCTAACAGCTAGGGACAAAGGTTTGGAGAGCTGCCCTGTTCCCAAATGGCAGTGTGATGCTGCTGCTCAGTGAATTCACCTGTAGAATGTGGTTGTCTCCAGACAAGGCAGGAATGCATACTGGTAAGTCAGAGTGTTAAGTGCTCTTGCCAAGAAATGCTTGTGAGACAGGATTCAGGCAAGGGTGTCACATGCTTTGGGGACTAGAATAAATTCACAGATGCCCCGTATGATGGACCTGCCCCAGGCAGAGGTTGGCCAGGTGGGCAGGAGCAGATAAAAGCATGGGACCTGGGGTCTGGTGCATCCGAGGTGTCAGGGCACCGACAGGAGACTTCCTGGCTCCTGCTTCCTTTGACCTTGCTGCTTCCCTTGGCCCTCAGCATTGACCACCTGAGGAGGCTGCTCTTACTGTAACCCTCCTGGGTCTCAGGCACAGACTCTGTTCTCCTGCTTCCAGATGTACATTCACCTTCTCCAATCTTGGGTCAGCTAAAGTAACAGCAATGCCAAGATGAAACCTGTTGGTGTCAGGAAGGAAATATCAAAATTCACATTACAGCACTGGCTTCAGCAATAACATCACCAGAATGAGCACCAGTAGGCTAGTGTCCCTAAAAACAGTACAGGAATCCCAGAAAGTCCTGGGACCCAGGGCCCACAAGAATAGAAATTGTGCAGATGCCAGATATTTCTCAGACTAATTAAATATTAAATTTTCATTACATTTTTAACAGTGTTGAATGTGATGTAGGCCTCTTCAATCCCAGAAGACAATGGAGGGGTTCAATGAGAAGAAGCTGAGGAACAACTGAAGAAGCTGCAATGTAACACATGTGTGTTGCTTCACTATCACTGGATTTCAGGTTGACCTTACCTGTTAAAGCCATGTGTGGGCACACCCTGAAACCCAGGATGGCCTCCAAAGGTGCACACCTGGTGCATATATTGCATATGTGCCTGAGGATATGTGAATCTAAGAAGCATTGTTTGTAGAACTGTTGTGATGCTATAAACTCAGAAAACCAGAATGTTCAAAGAGGAATGGAGAAAGAGCAACAGCTGTATACACCAACTTGAAAGCATGTTATGAGTCTAATCTTCAGCAACAGAAACAATTCCCAGAGGAGCCATAAAGCATGAAGCCATTCATGGAAAACTATGACTCAGACCTGACTCCCTGTTCTGTGGTTTTGGTCTTGCTTAAATACCTATGCTACTACTTTGCATTTGCTTTGATTTTGCCTTAGGTTTTATGCACATGGATGAACACACATAGCTAGTTATATAATTGTATGATTAATATGTTCAAGAAATCACGATGGCACATACATTGAATGATGAAAAAAGGGAGGATAACTCTCCCCCTGGGTGTGAGTTTTACTATGTTAATTAAGCAAGTTGAAGTGAGGAGAACAAGGGGCTTCTTCTGTACAGGTCCAGCCAAACAGCTGAAGCTAGTTTTCATACTTCTTTGCTTCAACAGGATATTCTCGAACACCAAAAGTGGAATTTGGCAGAAAGAGAGGTTTGCCTCTCATTACCTTCTAGTTTAAATACAATTCTTTCCTTTGTATCCTAGCAACGGAAAACAAGTTACTTTCAGGTGTTTGCTCTTCCTACATCAATCAGTTGCAACTATCTTAGTAAATTGGTTAAGCTAATTTCTATTAAACCTTAATTTGGATTCCCACAAGGGGGCCATTTTGATCCAGCTAAACATAATTATTTCAGGGAAAATCTTAACCCTCAATTTAAACCTATGTTTGCTGAATGGGAGTATTTTAACAAATGGCTCCTAGAAAATAAGGGTAAAATAAGGCTCAGTTAGAATCAGTTAAAGAAAGCTGTTTCAGAACTGTGTCTTTGTAAATGTTTCATAATACATTTCACTGACATACTGATAAAATAGTATACTAAAATAAGTAATATTTCTGACAATTTTGTTTGCTTAAATATGTTTTCTATCAGTTTATAAAGATTTACTAATGAAATAAGCTAATGTTACATCATCTAATTGAAGTATTTAAAATGAAGAAAGAAAAGTTATGTTTGCATTAACTGAATGGAGTTTGATTTTGATGGTAATTGCATGTTGTAAGATGTTTGGAGATAGATTCCAAAATCATTTTGGTAACTTAAGTATGTAAGGTATATAGAATGTCTGTTTGTTTATTTTTTATTATTAAAGAAAGGGAAAGGAATTCTGTTCTAAGATAAAATGACTATTAAGAAAGAAGAAAATGTGGGACAAAACTGGAATGAATATAGAAAGAGCAGAAATTTTGTGAAAAAGGAATTTTGTGGTCTCATTTGGGTAAGATTGAATGGATCTATCTATAAAGTTTTGAAACTCTTAGTATCAAAATTTTTATTAGTGCAAAACTGAAATTTAGTTGTCTCTCTATTAAAGTGACAAGTTTCTTAAATCATTGCGTCTTTTTATTAGAAGTTTATAAAGACTTTTTTTCCTGAATAATTAGAGTAAAAGGTAAAAAGCCTAAGTTTTGTTAAAATAACTTCTTGTATTTTATTTTGACTTTATTAATGAAAACAAGTCTTTTCACTTTTAAAGGAACATAATGTTCAAACCTAACAACCTTTAACATTTTCTTTCTCAAAGTTAAACCATTTAAAACTCAAAAATTTTATTTCAAAGCATTGCAAAAATTTGCTCTTTCACCTCATTAAAAGAGATGTGCTAAAAATAGTTAAGTTAATTTGATATATGTTGCTTAGAAAGTGTTAAAAAATTAAAAGTGATTTTCTAAACTTATGTTCATTAAATTTCTATGGCTAACATGTTCATATAAAAATTTAAATACTGTATAAAATTCCTAGAGCTTTGACAATGTTTTCTGCATAATATTACACAATAGTATAATGCAGTTTGTCATGGTTTTAGATACTTTTAGAATGTTATATGTCATAAAAGCAACCAGCTTTACTTATGTTACTTTGTTTTGCTTTAGCACATATAGTCACAGATCAAAGTTTGATCTTCAGAAAAGAAAACCTTAAAAAAAAAGGAAGGCAAGTCTGTAAATTATATTTTACTTGTTAAATAACATAACTCTAGTCAAAAAAGTAAAGGAGAAATGAAAAAATTTTCTGCTATGATCTGTGGTTATTAGCGTCAATATAAGCTAATTTTCAAATGTTTCAAAGGAATTTATGAAAATAGCTTCATTTTCAAATTCTCATAAAGAAATTAGGGCCTAAAATGTAAGTTCTTACAGCAGCCATATTTGTTTCTTTTCTTTTCTTTTTTTTAGACGAGTAAAAACAATTTATTGGGAATAGGGGGAGAGAAGTAAGCTAGCTGAGAAATGGGAGAGAAGGACTAAAATACACACCAAGATTTGATGGAGGCTCCTCTAGGCAGAGAGAGTGATCTCTGGCTTTTGTGGTTACCTTTTAAACTATTCATTATTCCTCCCCTTGTTTATGCTAAGGGGAGGGGTCACAGCTATTATCGGTTATCTCAACAATGGCGGGGGCCAATTGTGAGTTTGTGCCCAACCTCTTCCCCTGCCATTCTGGTCTTTTTGGATTTCCAGTCCTGAGTCTTTGTCCATGCCTGTGTGATGTCACATGGTATACTTGGCCCACCCCACCATTCCTCTCCAGGTTCTGCCTGACCATGAAGGAACACCACTGCAGCTGCCTCAGTTCCTCACAACCAGCCCCTGAGCAAACACACTTAGAATGACATGCTCCCCCACTAGTCCCCTACAGGCACACCTCTGGCTTGCCTGTGAGTCATTCTGCATGTCACTGTCCACGGGTTATTGGCTCTGTTCATGTCCTTGTTGCAGACCCCTTTCCCCTGTAAAATCAACATGCTATATTTACACAGACTTGGTCACCTAGGAATCACCGAATCAACAACTCATGAAGTTATACAAAGCCCAGACAAATATGACAACTAGAAGGGGGCAGCACTTGGGGAAGAAAAGAACCCAGGATCAAACACACATCACACAATGAATTAATTTGCCTTTGCCCCATTTCAACACAGAGAGATTTATATTGATTTGACAGCATTTAAAAGAAACCCCCTTTCTCCGTTAACTACCATGACACTAATCACTGCTGCAGTAGGCTTTGACTTTGGCTCTGGGCACCACAAAGTGACCTTCAATCATCATGTCTCTAGATGCCAAGGAGGAAAAGTCCTGATTTTTGTAAGATTAAGTATTTTAGTCTTTGCTTCATACGTCCATACTTGGACACACACACACACACACACTTCCATTGTTCATGGCATGCCTAACCTAATCCAAGGAAGGATGGAGCTGCTGTTCTCAGCAAGTCCTGTGCCCTAGGATAAAGAGGGTGGGTACAGAAATCCCTTATTACATATATAGATAGCTCTCACTTAAACTTGGATTCCTTTCTTGACTTGTAAATTGGCCCAGTCACTCCTAACTTCGCTGCATCATTTCCCCATTTAGACTAATTTCCAATCTTCCAGTAGGGCATCAAGTCATTGGGTGACCCAATTAAAAACCTAGTCTTATATCCCATGGATAAGATGGATGGGATTATCCTGCCTGCAGCTGCAGACTCTCTCCATTCCCTGGAATGGTCATTGTCCATCATCATCTCCTTGCCAGGGGTCTTGGGAAAGTCCATTGAGATGTAGAGTAGGAGTTGCTGCTGCACCGAGATCCCAGGCACAGCTGGCACATGGGCAGGACAAAGGCTCCAGTCTATGAAACTACCCCTACAAACTCCAGCACCACATATATCTTTGAATAGAGGGGACTGATGGACCATGTGCAGGGAGAACTTATTTGAGTTTAACTCTTTCACTTTCAGGAGCACAGATTCCAAAATAGAGCCCACTGATAAGGCATCCGTCTCTGGAGCTATACCCCTTATATAGGACCTAGGTGTCTCCAGAGCCCTCAGGGGCCACTCTGTGTGGTTTGATATCCAGTTTGGTGTTCTATGAGATCCTACTGAGGTGTGCATATGCATTACCACTGGGATGACCTCCCAACTCTCTTTGAAGTCTCTTAGCCATATGAAATCACTTGTCTTTACCTTTCCCCCCTTTTATTCAAGGTCTTTTCCAGTTGTATTGCCAGTTGGCACTTGGTATTAATCCCTCATTGCCAGGGAGGCTCATCCCTGGGAGTCATGTTCCACACTGTGGGCAAGGTAATGCATTCATATGCTGAGTTTGGCTTAGAGAGAGGCCACATTTGAGTAACAAGGAGGCTCGCAGTTGGCAACCCTTAGGCACCCCATAACAGTAGGCTAAGGATAATCCCATCCATCCTATCCATGTGTTATAAGCCCCCTCTCACTTGGAGGTGGAGTGGACAGCACCATCTCAGACTCCTCAGGATTGGGGAAAGAGCTATATACTAGAGTGGACTTACTAGTACTCTGTTGTAGAAATATTGTGATTCAAGCAATGGAAGAAATTACAACATTTAGGTGGAGCCAGTGGCAACTGGACACTTTCGGGAAGGAAGACATAAAAGCAGTGTAATACAGGGGCTTTTTTTGGGACTTGGGAATTATCCTAAGTGACATTACAATGACAGATATAGACCATTTTACATCTGCTTATAACATGCAGAACTGTGTGGGAGAGAGTGTAGTCTAAAATGTGAACTATGATCCATGCTTAGTGGCAAAGCCCCAGGATGTGTATATCCAGTGAAGTTGGTGTGCTACACTAATGAAAATGTTTATGTGGGAGTTTATGGGAGGTGTGGGAGGTGGGGAACATGGGAATCCCTGTAATTTTTGTGTAACAATTATGTAATCTAAACATCTTTTAAAATATAAAAATAAAAAAAAAATAAAAAACATAGTCTTCCATGAAACACATTCCAGATGGATGTATTCAAGAGGATAGACACTTTGGGAGAAAAGCCAGCTCAAATTGGCAAAAATGAAGGCGTTCAAATAGTTTTTTTTGTGATGATCAAGCAGCAACAACAAAAAAAATCATCACTTGAATTTGGATAGAGCACGGTTGGAGTTCCTTTGTCTCACCCCTTCATCCCCACCAAGGTGGAAGAGGAGGTGAATCTGTGGACCCTGACCTTCGATCCACAGCTGTCCCCAAACCACCTTCTCCCACTTTCTCCACTCTGCCAATTGATCCCTGCTCTTTGTACTTCCTGATGGCAATAGGATTGTACCCTCATACTGTGGCTCATTTCTGGATATCTGGGTGCAAGGTAAGATTGTGGATCCCTTCCTCCTCCAGAAAATAGCATGGCTTTCCCTCATAAGTATGTCTCTGTTGAAATTTCATTGGACACGAAGCCACCATATGACTGATACTCTGGCAGAAGTGGCACTTCTTCGGCTGTAGTGGCATGATAATTTAGACTTTCACAGTTGTAGCACATGTCTCCTTTTGATCTGTGCTTCTGTATGTTCTTCCCCTTTGGCTGCCTCTCATTCCCAATACAGAATACCCCACCAGGTCTGGTGAAAAATTCCAGGCCCTTGGCAAATTTCTTAAAGGTGAACACCACTGCCTTACCCTCCTTCACAGTCCAGAAACCCTCCATCTGCAGGTTACTGTGATGCACAAAGATGTCCACTGGGTGGTGGAGCATGACTCTGCTGTGGGCAAGTCATGGACATGAAGCTGAACCCCATACGCACATTGAACTACTTACATAGTCCGGCACTGTCCAACAACTGTGGCTCCTCTGTGTCCCTGTCTTTATTCTCTGATGTCTCCTCCAATGCCTTGGTGCAGCCACTGCAAAAAGCTGCTTGTACATGGAGCCCATGGTGCTTTCCTGAGCCTATGGCCCTGGGTCCCTGGTCAGATGGATGCTGGTCCCAGAGAATTTTGAAGGTATAGTCCCTTTGTTGAGCTGTAAAATTGTTTTGCATGGCAATGCTCCAAACCTCATTATCTTGTGTTTCAATTTAATTTTGTCACTGAATATTGTCCTTTCCTCTTGAACCAGTTAGTCATTCAGGGCAGTCAATGAATTCTCTTGTCCCTACGATTTATTAGGTAATTTGCTTTTGATGTTGTTGTTTTTTTTTAGGTTGAGAAGCAATTGTATTTTATTTGTCATCTTCTTGAGTTGTGATGTGAAAATGTATTTTTTGTCTATTTTGGAATCATTTAGGTGGGGCACTATATGGACCCATTTGGCAGGAACCTTGTTGAGGCTTCAAGCTCATGTCCCTCCCCAAATTCAAGAACATTCATCAGCTCAAATACCCTCCCCTGGGTTAGGACCTCTGCCACTAGCGCCCACCCTTAGCACAGAATTACGCCTTTAAGCTCCCTGCCTTGGTTCAGGTCCCCTGTCCTTCTCACGCAAACCAGGCTCTCCCCTGTGGTCTTAGCAATGTAGATTCTCCTGCCCACACTTTCCCAGTTGGGAACTTCATAGAATCCATGTCCAGACTCCCTCTGACATGTGGAGTTCCTAGATTTGGGATGCCCACTTGTGAACTGCTTAACCATTTGGCTCCCTGAATTCTGTCCTTTCTGGAATTTCCATTGCCCTTTGCCCAGCATTTCACACTAACTTTCCCACAGGCTGTGCACAGTGACATAGGGAGATATGCAAGAAATACTACAAAGCAGCGTGCACTTTCTTTAAAGGTAATGAACAACCAGAACTATTTAAGTCATGGCTCTGGATTGGGTACTAAATTCAGTTTCAGCTGTGGGGGAATCTCACTACCGGACCCTTGTGAGCAGGAGAGGCCAAGGGCTGGGCCAGGGGGCTGAAAAGGCCACATTCATTGCACAGGCAGACTTCCTTCCCTGATCTTCTGCTCACGTGTGTGTAGCAAAAGACTCCTTGAGGAATGAGAGAGCAACCAGTCTCATAGGAGGGAGAACCCATGGGGGAGAAGGACATCCTCCAATGCAGTTCTGTCTCAGGGTTCCTGAAAGTCTAGCAGAGCTGGCCAGGAGCAGCAGGAACCACCCAGAAGCCCAGAGTTCAGGGAAAGCATAAGGAATTATCCCAGTGCTCACTTTTACCAAAATTCAATCTCATTCCTAGTATTTGGTTCCTTAGGTCTTCCATTTCTTCTTGACAAAATATAGGCAGCTGTGTTTTTAAGAATTTGTCCAATTCAAGTAGGTTATCTAATTTATTGGCATATAGTTGCTCTTTGTATTATGTTATAGTCATTTTTATTTCAGTGGCGTTGGTAGTAATGCCCCATTTTCATTTCTGATTTTCAATATTTGTATAATCTCTTTCTTTTATTGGTAAGTCAAGCTGACCAAAGTCCATTTTATTGATCTTTTCAAAGAATCAACTATTTGGTTTTGTTGATTCTATTGTTTTGTTGCTTGTTTGTTTGTTTCCTATTTCCTATATCTCCATTATGATCTTTGTTATTCCCTTCCTTCTGCTCACTTTTGGTTTAGTTTGGTCCTCTTTAGCTAGTTATTCCAGTTTTGAGTTTAGGTTTCTGATTTGAAGCCTTTGTTCTTTTTTAATGTAAGTTTTTAAAGCTATAAGTTCCTCTCTTAGCACTGCCTTTGCTAACTGTCATAGGCTTTGGTATTCTATATTTTCATTTTCATTCACCTAAAAATATTTCCTCATTTCACTTCTTATTTTCTTTTCAACCCATTAGTTGTTTATGAGTATGCTGTTTAATTTCTACATATTTGTGAATTTTACATTTCTCCCTCTTTTAATGATTACCAGCTTCATCCTGTTGTGGTTGAAGAATATACATTGTCTGATTTCAATACTTTTGAATTTATTAAGATTTGTTTTATGACCCAACTTATGTTCTATCCTGAAAAATGACCCACGTGCACTTGAGAAGAATGTGTGCTCTGTTTCCTGCTGAGTTCAGTGTTCTATATAAGTCTGTTATCTCTAGTTCAATTAATGTATCATTCAATTCCTTTACTTCCTTACTGATCTTCTGACTATATATTCTATCCATTATTGAGAATGGTGCACTAAATTCTCCTTCTGTAAATGTGAAATCACCAACTTCTCCCCTCAAATGTGTCAGTATTTGATTCATATATTTTGGGGCTATGCTGTTAGTTGCCAAGATATTTTTAATTGTTACATATTCCTGTTGAATTTACACCTTTATCAGTATAAATTGACCATATTTGTCCCTCATAACTGCTTTTTACTTCAAGTCTCATTTATCTGATGTTAGTATAACTCCCCCAGCTCTCGTTTGGTTACTTCTATTCAGAATGACAAATATCAGTTATGAAGAGAAGACTCAGGAAGAATCAAGAGAAAAACAAAGCATCACATACAAGGGAAACTCAGCAAAATTAGGTGTTCACCTCTCGTCAGAAACCATGGAGGAGAGAAGAAAGCGGTATAATATTTTTGAGGGACTGAAAGAGATAAACTGCCAGGCAAGAATTTTGTATCTGGCAAAAATGTCCTTCAAAAATGAAGGTGAGTTCAAAGTCTTCAGAGACAAACAAAATCCAATAGAATATGTAACCAAAAGACCAGAATTACAAGAGACACTAAAAGGAGTGCTATAGACTGAAAGGAAAAAAAATAAGTGTAAGAGATTTGGAGAAAAGTGTAGAAATGATGATTATTAGAAGGATAAAATAAATGGTAAGAAAGCAGACAAGAGAACAATATGACAACAGAGAGCTGAAAGACCAAATGGATGAAGTAAGTAATGCCTTTACAGTAATAATATTGAATGTTAATGGCTTGTACTCCCCAATCAAAAGACAGAGACTGATAGAATGGATTAAAAAATATGAGCTCTCTATATGTTGTGTACCAATGATTCACCTTATATGAAACGACACCAGGTTAAAGTGAAAGGTTGGAGAAGCAGATGTGGCTTAAGTGATTGAGCTCCTGCCTACCACATGGGAGGTTCCAGGTTCCGTTAGCAGTGTCTCCTAAAGAAGACAAACAAGACAACGAACTGACACAATGGGCAGGTGTGGTGAGCTGATGCAACAAGATGACACAACAAAAGTCATCAGGAAAACAATGAGAGACACACCAAAACAGAGAGTAGACGTTGCTC
Organism: Cabassous unicinctus; assembly: GCA_029593785.1. NCBI lineage: Eukaryota > Metazoa > Chordata > Mammalia > Cingulata > Chlamyphoridae > Cabassous > Cabassous unicinctus. Next base: position 18,135 of record JAQZBX010034106.1, read on the forward strand.
AAGCAATTAGACAACACCCTCCCACATTGAAGGTCCCGGTTTTGGCTCCCAGTGACTCCTAAAAGAAGACCAGCACACAACAAACAGACACAGCAAATGTAAAAGAATGAGGGGGTGGGGAGAAATAAATAGATAAAATAAAACTTTCTTAAAAATCAGTGAAAGGTTGGAAAAAGTTATTCCATAGAAATAGTAAACAAAAAAAAAAAGCAATAAAACAGCTGGAGTAGTGATACTAATATCAGACAAATAGATTTCACATGAAAAACTGTTATAAGGGATGAAGAAGGTCATTATATATTAATAAAAGGGGCAATTCAGCCAGAAGAAATGACTGTACTAAATATTTATGCACCTAACCTGAGAGCCCTAAGATACATGAGGCACACAATGGTAAAATGATACATGAGGTACACACTGGTAAAACTGAAGGGAGAATAGATGTCTCTACAATAATATTTGGAGACTCTCAGTATTGGATAGAACATCTGGACAGAGGATAAAGAAACAGAGAACTTGAATAATATGATAAATGAACTAGACCTAAAAGATATCTGTAGAACAATTGCATCCCAAAATACCAGGATATAACTTTTATTTTAAGTGCTCATAGATCCTTCTCCAAGTTAGACCATATTTTGAGTCACCGGACAAGTCTCAATAATTTCAAAAATATTGAAATTATAGAAAACTCTTTCTCTAATCATAAGAGAATGAGCTGGAAATTGATAATGGATGGAAAAAAAGAAATTCATAAATATATGGAGATTAAACTATACATTCAGTTAATCAGTGGGTCAAAGAAGAAATTTCAAGAGAATTCAGCAAATATCTTGAGACAAATGAAAATGAGTACACAATATATCAAAACCTATGGGACCCTGCAAAGACAGTGCTGAGTGGGGAAATTATAGCCCTCAATGCTTACATTAGAAAAGAGGAAATATCTAAAATTGAAGCTTTAGCTGTGCACCAGAAGGAACTGAGAATATAACAGCAAAATAATCCCAAACCAAGCTGAAGGAAAGGAATAATTAAGAGCAGAGTAGGAAAAAATGAAATCAAGAACAAAAGAAACTAGAGAGGCACATGAAAAACAAAAGTTGTTTCTCTGCAAAGATCAATAAAATCAACAAAACTTTAGCTAGACCAACAAAAAGAAAAAGAGAGAAGATGCAAAAAAATAAATAAATAAAACCAGAAATGAGAGAAAGACATTAGCACTGACCCTGCAGAAATAAGAGAGCTCATGAGAATATTCTATGAACTGTGTAACAATTTGGCAGTTTGATATAGTTATGAATTACAAAAGATAGACATTGGATTATGCTTGTAAACTGGTCTGTTTATCTGGGCATGATTAAGTTATGATTAGGGCTTTGATTGGGCCACATCAGTAGGGCATTGAGCTGCCCTTTGGTGGGTAGGAAATCAAAGATAAAAGTCTTGGCAAAGGACAGAGCTGGAGTTTTGAATTGGAGTTCTGATATTGGAATTCTGATGTGGAGTCTTGAGATGGAGACCCGGGAAGTAAGCAAAGAGAGGAGCATAGTAGTGAGGAATGAGAGAAGGCCCCGGGAAAAGAGATGAGCCATTCACCTGACACACAGCTGGACTTGTGGAGAAAGGCAAAAGCTAGAGAGCCTCATAGCCTACAGCTGACCTTCTGGAGAGAACAAGCAGTTGAACCTGGAAAGAATCAATCCTGGGAAAGAGAGGAACCCAGGAAGCTGGACCCCTCACAGAGATTGGTGAGGGAAGTAATTTATGCTTTATGGTAACTTTAGAGCTTGGCAACTTTATGGCCTCTACCCCAAATAATTACCCTTTATAAAGACCAACAGATTTCTTGTATTTTGCATCAGCACCGCTTTGGCTGATTCATACAGAGTGCATGTCAAAAAATTAGACAATGTAGATGAGATTGTCAAATTCCTAGAAGCACACAAACCACATAGATGGACCCTAGAAGAAATAGCACACCCCGACAAATCAACCAATCACAAGTCAAGATATTGAAACAGTTATCACAAACTTTCTAAAGATGAAAAGCCTAGGACCAAATGGCTTCACAGTTGAATTCTGCAAATCATTCAAATTTGATCTAATACCAATCTTGCTCAAGCGCTTTCAAAAAATTGAACAGGAAAGAACGCTAAAAATCTCAGTCTATGAAAGCAATATCATGCTCATACCAAAATCAGATAAAGATACTACAAAAAAGAAAATTACAGACCAATATCTTTAATGAATACAGATGCAAATGTCCTCAACAAAATACTTGCAAATAGAATCCAAAAGCACATTTTTAAAAATGATACATCACAATCAAGTGGGTTTCATCCCAGGTATGCTAGGGTGGTTCAACACAAGAAAATCAATTAGTGTAATAAACCTCATTGTAAAATTGAAGAAGAGAAATCACATGATCCTTCTCAATTGATGCAGAAAAGGCATTTGACAAAATACAGCACCCTTGATAAAATCTCTCCAACATATTAGAAGAGAAGGAAGTTTCTCAATACGGTAAAGGGCATATAAGAAAAACCTTCCGTTAACATTTAACTCAATGGTTAAAGACAGAAAGTTTTCCTCCTGAGATCAGGAACAAGACAAGTATGCCCATTGTCACCATTGTTATTCAATATTGTTCAAGGAGATCTAGCTAGAGCAATTAGGCTAGCTAAGGAAATAAAAGGCACCCAAATAGGAAAGGAAGAAGTAAAATTCCACTATTTGCTGATGGCATGATCCTATAACTAGATCTCCTGAAAAATCCACAACAAAGTTACTATTACTAATACACAAGTTCAGCAAAGTGGAAGAATACAAGCTTAATAAGCAAAATCAATAGTGTTTCTATACACTACCGATGTGCAATCTGAGGAGGAAATCACGGGAAAAATTCCATTTATAATAGCAAGGAAAATAATCAAATATTTAGAAATGAACTTAGACAAGGACATATATTCAGAAAACAACAAAACATTTCTAAAAGAAACTGAAGAAGGCTTAAGTAAATGGAAGGACATTCCATGTTCATGGATTGAAATACTAAATATTGTTAAGATGTCAATTCTACCCAAACTGATTTACAGATTCAATGCAATTACAATTAAAATCCCAACAAAGTTTTTCAAGAAATAGAAAAATGAATTATCAAATTTATTTGGAAGTTTAAGTTGCCCAAAGAGGCAAAAATTTCTTTACAGAGAAGAACGACTTCTGAAGACGGTCACTTCTAGACTTAAAACATATTACTTAGCTACTGTGGTAAAAGCAGGATGATACTGGCAAAAATGTAGCCACATTGACCGATAGAACTGAATCAAGAACTCAGATTTAGTCCCTCACATTTACAGAAAGTGATTTTTGACAAGGCGTTCAAGCCCTCTCAGCTGGGCCAGAAGATCTCTTCAACAAATGGTACTGCGAGAACTGGATAACTATATCCAAAAGAAATAAGACCTCTATCACATATCTTATACAAAAATTAACTCAAAATTGATCAAGGACTTAATATAAACGTGAGAATCATAAATATCTTAGAAGAAAATGTAGGAAAGCATATTCAAGATCTTGTGGGAGGTGGTAGCTTCTTAAACCTTATACCCAAAGCATGAACCACAATAGGAAAAATAGATAAATGGAACCTCCTCAAAATTAAACATTTTTGCACCTCAAAGGATTTTGTCAAAAAGGTGAAAAGCAGCCGAGAGTATGGGAGAAATAATTGGCAATCACATATCTGATAAGGGTTTAATAGCCATGATATGCAGAGAACATACAACTCAACAATAAAAAGACAAACTACCAAAATGGGCAGAAGACCTGGAAAGACAAGTGTCCAAAGAAATACAAATGGCAAAAAACACATGAAAAAATATTTAACATTACTAGCAATTAGGGAAATACAAATCAGAACTACAATGAGATATCATTTCACACCTATTAGAATGCCTGCTATTAAAAACTTGGAAATCTGAAAATGTTGGAAAGGATGTGGAGATAGGAATGATTATCATTGTTGATGGGAATGCAGAACTGTACTGCCATTGTGGAGGACTGTTTGACAGTTCCTAAGGAAGTTAAATATAGACTTGCCCTGGGACCCCACAATACAATTGCTAGGTTTTTATCCAGAAGAACTGAGAACAGAGTCATGAAAAGATACCTGCACATCAGTGTTCATAGTGGCTTTATCTGCAATTGCCAAAAGTTGGAAACAACCCAAGTGTCCATCAACTGATGAATGGATAAACAAATTGTGGTGTATACACATGATGGAATATAAGCCAGCAGTAAGAAGAAATGAAGTCATTAAGCATATGGCAACATTGCTGAACCTGAAGGACATGATGCTGAGTGACTCAAGCCAGACACAAAAGGACAAATATTGTATGATTGCTCTTTTATGAACTAAATATATTGTGTAAAATTATGGAGTTAAATAATTAGAATATAGGTCACCAGAAAATAGAAGGAGGGTAGAGAATTGAAAGCTGAGGGTTAATCTGTGCATAAATGTTAAAAAGGATGTTTGTAAATCTTTGGGAATGAATAGAAATAGTGAAAGCATATCATGGTGTCTGTAACTAGCAGAGCTAATATATGGTTATGACAGTGGTTGAAAGGGAGTCTAAGTTTATGTATATTACTAGAAGGAAAGCTAAAAGCTGTAACATGGGACTGTATAAGATAGTAAAACCTCATATAAAACATGAATATGTGTGATATTGCATTTATTATATTGTTTTTACAAATGATAAATACAAATAAACTAGAGAGGAGGAAAAAGAATAGCAGTTCTGTAGGATGGGGGAAGCATAGCGAGATTTATAGGTGATGAATTTTGTTTGTTTGTTATTCATTTATTGTTATTATTGGAATAATGAAACTGCCCTAAGGATAGTTGAAGTGATGAATGCACAAATATGTGATTATACTGAATACGATTGATTGTACACTTTGGATAGATTTTTGCTTTATTAACATGTATCAATAAAATTGATTTTTTAAAAATAGACACTGGGTGAACATAAAAATTTGACTACATGCAAAGAAGAGTGACAGTTGCTATTGGAATGAAAGACACAATGGATGAGATTGAAAATACATGAGAGGCATATAAGAGCGGAATTGAAATGGTCAAGGAAAGAATAAGTAAATTAGAAGAGCGTCTGAATTGGAAAAGACAGGAGAAAGGGGAACAGAGAAAGAAACGAATAGAAAAATTGAAATGGCTTTCAAGGAATTGAATGGCAGTGCAAAATGCCTAAACATGCATTAGGGTGTCTCAGAAGGAGAAGCAAATGGAAAAGCAGCAGAAAGTATAATTGAGGAAATAACCACGGATAATTTCCCCACTTTTTTATAAAAATATGGATATTTTATATAAATAAAATATCCAATTATTTTGGATAATTCTGCTATGAACATCAGTGTGCAGATATCTCTTCGTGTCACTGCTCTCAGTTCTTCTGGGTGTAAAACTAGCAATAGTACATAGGAGCAACAAAAGAAAAAACCAACATTCTTGCACCTCAAAGGACTTTGTCAAGAGGATGAAAAGACAGCTGACTTACTGAGAGAAAATATTTGGCAAGATAAGGGTGTAATATCCATGATTAAAAGGATATGATAAGGAGGTCATACAATTCAAAAGCAAAAAGATAAACTATCCAATTATAAAATGGGCAAAAGACTTGAGAAGGCAATTGTCCAAAGAAGAAATATAAATGGCAAAGGAACACATGAAAAAATGTTCAATATCACTAGTGATTAGGGAAATGCAAATCAAAACTAGAAAGAGATATCATTTCACATCTATTAGAAGGGCCGCTATTAAAAAGACAGAATACTGTAAATCTTGGAGAGGATGTGGAGAGATAGAGTTGCTTATTCACTGTTGTGGGAATGTAGAATGTTACAATAACTGTGGAAAATTGTTTGGTAGTTCCTAAGGAAGTTGACTATAGACTTGCTATGGGAGCCAGCAATACCTTTGCTAGGTATAGACCCACTCTACTTCTTTTAATAGATGTATATAGACCATGAATATTTAATGTATTTATTGACAGGCTGGTGCATAATTTTGGCATTTTTCCCTCTTCCTTGTTTTTAATTTGTCTATTTTGTTTTTCCTGATTTCCTATGAGTTACTTGAATGTTTTTAAAATATTTTGAATTCTGGTTTTAATGTTTTTCGTATACCTCTTTCTTAACTTTTTAAATGGTTGCTCTAGATGGTATACATATTTTTCTATACATAGAAAAGTCCTCATTGATTACTGGTATCAAAATTTTACCAGTTCAAGTAAAGGGTATCCCTTTATATACCGTTGCCCTCCCCCCATTTATTATGAAATTGTATTAAATATTTCCTCTACAGATATTAATAACCTCATCAGATAGTGTTATTACGTTGCTTTAATTGTCAAACGAGAGAATTCAAGAGGACAAAGAAAGTATAATGCAATTTGGTATATATTACATTTTAATAGACCCTATCTGGATGCATTGCATTTATTTATTAAGATTCTTATTTGTTTACTTTTAAAAAAATTTTATTTATCCCCCCACAGATGGTTCTCTTGTCTGTCTTCTCATTGTTTGCTCACCTTCTCCATAAGGCACCGGGAACCAAACCTGGGAACTCCCACATGGAAGGCAAATGCCTAATGTCCTGAACCACACCATCACCGTATTGTATTTAATTGTCATTGTCTATTTAGCTGTTCATTTTTTTAACTGTGGGAATATATATGCAACAAGAATTTTTCCGTTTTATCCAGTTGAAACACTCCATCCAGCGATATCACTCCTCTTTACTAGGTTGTGGTACCTTCATCAGCTTCCAAATATTCCCATCTCCCCAAACAGAAACCTCATACCCACTAAGCATTAATTCCACATATCACGTGCCCCTCCAGCCTTTGCCACATATATTCCAATTTCTGTCATTGTGGGCCTGTATATTCTCTGATTTTTTTTTT
>JAQZBX010034107.1:0-25117 GCA_029593785.1 Cabassous unicinctus
TTGATTTTTGGTCAACCTTGATTGTTAGGATTGTCCTGCTGGTTGCTCAAAACTGGGCTCTGGACCCAGTAATTGGTTGTAGAGTCGTTTCCTCGGGCCTTGGGCAGGGAGGCTATAGAGGCCAGGAAAAGCCTCTCCTATTTATTTTTAATTTTCTTATGTGCACTTCCTTAGTCTGACAGGAGATGGCACTCGTTGGCAGCTCTCAATTCAATGCCTGGTCTGAGTGTATATGTTGTGACACGGACCAGATCAATGTGATAGAGCTTCCTGTCTGGGGGCTAAGAGCCTTGTAATTCAAACTTTCTGAGACAGTTCTCCAGTCTTCTCTGGTAGCCCCCTCCCTTTTCCCAGCTAGGAAATATTTCCACTCCCCTCTGAATTCTCAACAATCAGTCCCTGTTAGTAGAGGAGGAGATTGGGAGGTTTGTGTATCTTTAGCCCCTTGCAGGCTCCAAGGCAAACAATGGCGCAGCCCCACCCAGCCTGGAAGGGCTCTCGGGACAGGGCAGACCAAACCTGGGAGTCAAAAGCCAGGCTCTCTCTTCTCTCTCCTGTGAGTCCTCAACAATTAGTCCAGGCTAGAAGAGAGGGAGGTTGCGAGGGTCGGATTTCTCCAGTCCTTCCTAGGCTCCCAGGGCAAACCACCATGTGGAAGTATCCGTGGGGCTTGGCAGCCCAAATTTGCGGGTCAGAACCTGAGTCAGCCTAAGGCTGTGTCCCTCTCTCTCCCATTTCCTGGGATGGTAGATCCCTGGAGCCCCCTTTGTCTGTAGTTGCAGGCCCAGAGGCCCGAGAATTCTAAAGAGTGTGGGGGAGGGTGCCGGCAGCAGCAGCCACTGCTGGTTCCAACTCAGGGTTCTGTCATTGTCGCGATTTCCCTCTTTTGTCCCTCTCTCCTCTGGGTGGTGTGCAGCCTTCACCTGCTGTCCTAAACCCTAAAAGATCTTTTTCGGGGCTGTTTCAGCCTATCCTCTAGCTATTTTTCTGGAGAAGAGATTCCCGTGTCTTACTAGTCTGCCATCTTTAATCTTTCCCCTATATCCAACCCACCAAATTTAAATCCACAGGTTTTATAATGGCCTGCATGATAGATCTGGTATTGCCTGCTTCTCTACTCATAACATCTTGCTCACTCTACTGACAGCATACTGCCTTCTCTCTATTCCTAGAACCTAGCTAAGTTCATTTCTGCCTCTGGGCCTTTGCACTTGTTGCTCCCTCAGCTGGGAAGGCTCTTTCCCTAATTGACCTGACCTATGACTCCCTCCTTGTTATGGATCTCAGCTCAAATGTTCAGAGATACCCTGACTTCCCTACCAAAATAATCTTCCTGTCTAACCAGTTTAATGACTTTATGATGCTTATTACTATCTGGAATTACCTTATATTTGTTTACTTGTTAATTATGTCACTCCACTAGAATGTGAGATCCTTGTGAAATCAAGGACCTTGTTTCTTTTGTTCACTGCTGTACCCAGTGCCTAGGACACTAACGGCTGGTAACAAATGCTCAGTAAATAAGTATTTGTGGAATAATGAACGAATACTAGCTAATATTTGATTCCTGTGTACAAGGCACTGCCCAAAATGCTTCATATGTCATTTAATTCTAACACTCCCTACGAAGTAGGTGCTATCCTTACCCTTATTTTTTTCAGCTTGAGAAAACGAAGCACAGAAAGGTTAAGAAATTTGCTCAACTTCACACAACTAGTAAGTGGCAGAGCCTGGTTTCAAGTCCAAAGTCTTACTCGAAGTTTCCAAAACATCACGTGGACACTTAAAAAAAAAAGAGGTAAACCTCTGGCTCTGAGAGTCTGATTCTGAAATTCAGACAAGGAGGCCGAGGCAGGACGCCAACGCGGTTCTAGGGCCGTTTCCTGTAGTGGCGCGAAGTCTAGTGGGAGTTGTAGTTCGCCAGTGTAGTTCGTCGGCGTTTCCCGGAAGTGACGCAGGAGTACTGCCTTTTCTCTCCCTGTGTTTCCGCTCTGTAGGTTTCGCGGCGTGACTCGCGGCCTCAGCTGGTACGTATTTCTTGGGCGTACTTCTTCAAGGAAGCCGACCCGGGTCGGAGTACGTGCGGGGACTGTGAGGGTTGGGGGTCGAGAGACGGCGGCCCGGTCCCATTCTCGTGGCCTGTGACGTTCCGACTCTCCCACAGCTCCGGCCGCGCCCGCCGTAGGCCCTCAGCGTCGCCGCCATGTCGCGATTTTTCACCACCGGTTCCGACAGCGAGTCCGAGTCGTCCCTGTCCGGGGAGGAGCTGGTCACTAAACCTGTCGGGGGTAACTACGGCAAACAGTGAGTGAGGGTCTGCGCCGTGGAGTGGTGGTCCCGGCACACTATGGAAGGCCGTGTATGTGGGAAGGGAATGCGGGGGGTGGGGGTTGGTGGTGCGTGAGGATGTTGAAAGTGTAGGGGATCGGAGCAGCGTTGGAGGGACAACCTTCACGCTAAGAATGCTGGGAAGTGGAGCCCAGCCACCGGGTGCAAGTCACAGAGAAGAGGTTTCCCACTGGTTAGGTCTCTTGCATCAGCTTCCTAACTGATCTCCATGTCCACAGCCTCTGTACCCCCTCCTTTGCCCGCCCGCAACACATTAGACTGGTCTTTATCCAAATGCCAAAAGCCATAGTTACTCTTAACCCCAAGAGATACCCAGTGGCCTTTCATCAATGAAATAAGGAAGTCCAAAATGATCGGTGGGTATCCTGGCAGGTTCTTAAATATCTATTGTACTCCTGTTGCTTACCTCCACTTGAACTCCCCTTCTCCCACCTGCAAATTACCTTTTGAAGCAATGAAACGTTGCTTCTCAAACACAATCTGTCACTCACATACCACCTTCATTATTGTTGCTGTATGTGCTAACCTTACTATTATGTTTTTTTTAAAAAAGAAAAAAAATATATACACACCCATATAAAAATGATTTCCTATCACTGCCACAAGTGGAAAACTAACGTCATTTCCATAAAATAGAAATTGGGAAAATGAATAAGATGGAAACAAATGGATGAAGATACTATTGCCAGCTGAATCCTATGAGTCTGTGGCATGTTCTCTTTTTAGTTAAAAAAAAAAAAAAAAAAAAAAAAATACTAGTAGCAGTGGTGTTAAGGCCATTGAAACTTTTCCCTTGCGTTGGCCTCCCACACTTTGGGAAGAATTGCTTTCTGAGGCCTAGTTCAGGTGCCACCACCTTGAAGCCAGGAGAAGTATCTTTTTTCTCAACCATTTAAAGAACTCAGTACTTCTTAGTTTCTTGGGTTTTCATGTAATTGGTTTTCTCACTACAAAGTAAATAAGTATTTTCATTTGTTTACTTTTGAGGGGATAGTAATTGTCATCTTTCTATGCTCTTACAATATTTGATAAAAGGCCATGCTTGAAGTAGACGTGATAGGTTGACGTTTTATATGATGAGGCTCTTGAGAGGAAGAGTCCAAAAGAGGGTGACTGTGGTATGGATGGTCTGAGTTAATGGAGTTCTTCCTGCCCTATCAGAGAAATAAGGATCACTTGAAAAAGACTGAAACTGGGTAAGGAGGTTAATGATCTCTATTCCTTCTAAACAGGCCCTTGTTGTTGAGTGAGGATGAAGAAGATACCAAGAGGGTTGTCCGAAGTGCCAAGGACAAGAGGTGAGGCTGGTGGATTTTCAATCATGGGGAGGCTGGGTGTTGGAGGCAAGCTTTGAGGCAGTGGTGAATTATCTGGGCGGTGATGGTGGGCATGTCCATTGTGGTGTTGGGCTCCCAACCCAGGTTTGAGGAGCTGACCAACCTTATCCGGACCATCCGGAATGCCATGAAGATTCGGGATGTCACCAAGTGCCTGGAAGAGTTTGAGCTTCTGGGAAAAGCGTATGGGAAGGCCAAGAGTATTGTGGACAAGGAAGGTGTCCCCCGGTTCTATATCCGGATCCTGGCTGACCTGGAGGACTATCTTAATGAGGTGTGGTACCTGTGGCTAAGGTGGGATCAGGATGGGGGATGTAGGCCTGGGGCTGGTTCCTAATCCATTTTCAGTGATCATTTCTCTTGGGGTGTTTGCCTTTTCCATTGTTTCCCAGAGCACAAGAAATGGGGAGATAAAGCAAGGAGAGAAAGCTTTTTTAAGGCCCAAAGTTTTGTTTTATTTTTAATTATTACCTCTATTTGTGGCTTTGTACTTTTAGTGGGGATATATAAAGGGTCTTTAAAACATAACTTAACGGATGTAGTTAAGAAGTAGTACAGATGGTGTGCAACATAGCAAGACACATAAAGGTGGTGGTGGAAGCCTGAAGTTTAGTAAATTACTAGTCTGAGATACCTGTTCTCCCTTTCTTCCTTCTTCTTTGCTTTAGTTATGGGAAGATAAGGAAGGGAAGAAGAAGATGAACAAGAACAATGCCAAGGCCTTGAGCACCCTGCGCCAGAAGATCAGGAAATACAACCGAGATTTTGAGTCCCAAATCACAAATTATAAGCAGGTGAGGATGCTAGCGGCAAACTTTGTGAGCTGTAGAGCCCCTTGACTGAGACTCAGAAAAGTATTTTCAAATGGGATGTGTAACTGGAGAGGGAATCGTTACAGAACTATCTAGAAAAGAGGTGTGGGTTCGTGGTTGACAGCCATCCTTTTTTATTTTTTTTTATTTTGTACATTTAATAATTGAAAATATAAACAATTAAAAACTAAAAAACACAGATGAGTAAATATATACATTTTTCAGTTAAATGTAATGGATACATATAAAAAAATTTTTGAATCAAATATGGACAGCCATCCTTAATTCTCTTATTTTCCTCTGTGCAGAATCCCGAGCAGTCTGCAGATGAAGATGCCGAGAAGAATGAGGAGGATTCAGAAGGTGAGAGAGGAGACCCTTATTGCAAATGGTTTTAGGAAGTCCAAAGTTTGGGTTTTCTTAGCCTTGTTTCTTGGTTGCCCTTTGTCCTTGCTCTTCTCCCATTTTAGCTTTTTTGCACCATTTTCTCAACCAGCTTCTTCTGATGAGAATGAGGATGAGGATGGAATCAGTGCTGCAGCTTTCCTGAAGAAGAAATCAGAAGCTCCTTCTGGGGAAAGTCGGAAGTTCCTCAAAAAGATGGAGGTAGAGCCAGGGTTAGACTGAGGTGGGATTTGCCTGCCAGAGACCATTCATTGGCAAATAATAGGAACCTAAGGTTGGGAGGGATGGGATTTGGTGGAGTCTGGTTTGAGAACAGGTCTCCTGTTGTGTTAGAGCACTGAACAAACTGGAATCTGGAGAACTAGATTCTGAGCCCAGCTATTCCTCTGGGGAGTATGTCCCTGGGGCAAGTCACCAGTTTTCTCTGGGACTTGGTGATCCTTTCCAGCTCTTGATATCCTGATTCCATGAATAAGTACTCTTGTTCTGCTCCTGAAAATCCCTGAAACATGTCAGCAGAGGGAGCGGAGATATTAATCAGTCTCCCTATCTTTTTCCTGCTGATACTCTCTTTTCCTTTGAGGATGAAGATGAGGATTCAGAAGATTCAGAAGATGATGAAGACTGGGACACAGGTTCCACATCTTCTGATTCAGACTCAGAGGAAGAAGAAGGGAAGCAGACCGCACTAGCCTCAAGATTCCTTAAAAAGTAAGAAAACTAATGGGACCTAGGGCTGCAGTGAGAAGAATAGGAGGCCCTTAATCATCTTGAAGGCTGTTGTGGCTTCCATTGTGTCCTTTTAGGTTGTAGAGGTCAACTGAATAATTAGTGAAGGTCACAAGCTAATAATGACTCCTGGAGATGGGATTTTGAAGGTTCCAGAGCCCAAATATTTAACCACAGCAGTTGTCACTGCCGTGTGGACTAAGTGCATATCTCACTTTGGCACATCTTAGCCATGTGATATTGAACTAGTTACTTAATCTTTCTAATCTTCAGTTTTTCATCTGTAAAATGGGGCAGTTCTTGATTCTGTCTCCTTGGATTTTAAACTAATATCAAATACATGATTTTCAAATAATTTCTCTCATCCTGTAGGTTGTCTTTTCACTCTCGTTGATAACATCCTTAGATGCACAAAAGTTTTTAATTTTGATGAGGTCCGGTATATCTGTTTTTTCTTGAGTTTTGGTTTAAAGTCTAAAAATCTATTGCCGAATACAAGGACCTAAGTTATTCTCCTGTGTTTTCCTCTAAGTGTTTTATATTTTTGTTTCTTATATTTAGGTCTTTGATCCATTTTGTTCTTATATTTAGGTCTTTGATCCAAATTGAGTTAATTTTGTATATTGTGTGAGGTAGGGGTCCACTTTTATTCTTTTGCGTATGGCTGTCAAGTTTTCCCAGCACCATTTGATGAAGAAGCTATTCTTTCTACATTAAGTGAACATGGAACCCTTGTCAACAACAGTTGGCCATAAATGTGCAGGTTAATTTGTGAACTCTCAATTCTATTCCATTGGTCTGTATGTCTGTCCTTGTGCCAGTACCACATTGTTCTGATTACTGTAGCTTTGTCATGTTTAAAATCAGCGAGTGTCAAGTCCTCCAGCTTCATTCTATTTCAAGATGAGTTTTTTCTGCTTGTGACCCCTCGCCTTTCCATATGAATTCGATGATTTACTTTTCCATTTCTGTGAAGAAGAGTGTTGGAATTAAGGTTGGGATTATATTGAATCTGTAGAAATTGCTTTGGATAGAATTGACATCTTCTCAATATTTGGTCTTCCATCCCATGAGCATGGAAAGTCCATTTATTTAGGTCCTCTTTAATTTCTTTGAGCAATGTTTTATAATTTTCCGTGTATAGTCATTTACATTCTTGGTTAAATTTATCTTTAGATAGTTGATTCTTTTAGTTGGTATTATAAATGGAATATTTTTCTTGATTTTCTTTCCAGACTGTATTACTAGTGTTTAGAAACATGACTGATTTTTGCATGTTGATCTTTTACCTTACCACTTTGCTGAATTCATTTATTAGCTATAGTAGCTTTTGTGGAATTTTGGGGATTTTTCTATATAAAGGGCCATGTCATCTACAAATAGGGAAGGTTTACTTTTTCCTTTCCAGTTTGCATGCCTTTTATTTCTTTTTCTTGCTTAACTGGTTAGATCTCCCAGTACCGTTTTGAATAGCAGGGGTAAGAGTGGACATCCTTGTCTTGTTCCTGATGTTGGGGGAAAGTGTTCAGTGTTTCACCATTGGGTATGATGTTAGCTGTGGGTTTTCATATATGCCCTTTATTATGTTGAGGAAGTTTCCTTCTATTATTAAGTTTTATCAAGAAGGAGTGCTGGATGTTGTCAAATGTATTTTCTGTGTCAATTGAGATGATCATGTGTTTTTTCCCTTCATTCTATGAATATGTATTATACTAATTGGTTTTCATATACTGAATCACCTTTTCATTACTGGGATAAATCCCACTTGATTTTGATGTATGATCCTTTTACTGTTCTGTTGGATTTATTTTGCTAGATTTGTTGGGGATTTTTGCATTTGTATTCATTCAGGATATTGGTCTGTAATTGTGTGTGTGTGTGTGAGAGAGAGAGATCTTTATCTGGCTTGGTATTAGGATGATGTTAGCCTTATGGAATGAGTTAGGAAGTATTCTTTCCTCTTCAGTTCTTTGGAAGAGTTTGAATTGGATTGGCGTGTTAATCTTTGAATGTTTGGTAAAATTCTCTAGTGAAGTCATCTGGTTTTGGACTTCTCTTTTTTGATTACTAATTCAATCTCTTGGGTCTTGAGAGTTTCCATTCCTTCTTTTTTTATTATTTTTTTAATTTTTATTTTTTTTCAGCATTTATTGACAGGTGACATTGTTAGTTAGCAGGCTCCTGTGTTTCATTGGGATGTTGGCACTTTCAAGATGTGGCAAGATGGTCTTGAAGTGTGGTAAAATTCTCAGGCAGGAGTGTGGTAGAATTTGCTATTTTGTGCATTTAGTATCATGCACACCTCAGAATGTATCTGCGGTGGCACCTTCTCTGCCTTGGGCAGCATCGCCTCCTTTGTCTGCGACATCTCTGTCTATGGCGGCGGCATCTGCTCCGACTGTAGGTGCGGCTCCGTTTGTGTCTGGCCATGGTGCTGGATGGACTTGGCCTGGAGGCTCAGAGCAGTGGGCACCACTTGGGTTGAGCCAGTCAACCTGTGAGCTGGTGAAACTTTGTGGCTGTGAGTCCATTCCTTCTTAAGTCAGTTTAGTTAATTTATGTTTCTAGGTGAACAGTTTTTGTTTTGTTTTTTAAATTCAGAATTTAAATCTGTTGCTATAAAAGAAAGTAAAAACAGCATGGGAACAGCATTTTTTTATTTTTTGCACAATTTTTTTGGTAAACTGGTTGGCAGCTAATGAGTTAGTTAGTCTGGCCACATTAACTAGTATCAAAGAAAACAGTTTCACTTATTTATGGATTATTGGAAAATCTTGGGGCTTAGCTGTGGAGCATCATGGCAGACTGTTCCTGTGTCTCCAGTGGCCTGGCTAGCACCTCTACCTTATTGGACCTCATTGTGTCATTCCCCTCGAGAATTTCTTAGAGGGGATAAAATAGTGTCAGACTTTGGTAATTAACCCAGCAAATTCATATACTTAGTGGTCTTTGCTTTGGTTATAGTCATAGTGAATTCTGATATATAGGTCATTTTTGTCTTGTATAATTTGGACTTGGGACTTGATGGAAGGACAGAGGAAAAAGTTCACAGGAGGAAGAATCCTCAGAGGTGGGGAGGGTGCTGGTCTTTCATCCTCTCCCGTGTCATCTGGCAGGGCCCCCACCACAGAGGAGGACAAGAAAGCAGCAGAGAAGAAACGGGAGGACAAAGCCAAAAAGAAGCATGATAGGAAATCTAAGCGCCTGGATGAGGAGGAGGAGGACAATGAAGGCGGGGAATGGGAACGAGTCCGGGGTGGAGTGCCACTTGTTAAGGTGAGGATTTGGAGGTTAAAATGAATTTTGAGGGACAATTTGGCGAGAGCATACATGCCCTCCTGGTCAGGTCTGGTCGGGTTGGGAGAAACCTTAAGGTGAGAACGGGGTCCTTTTGGCCTGCACGTAACAGGACTTATGTTGCCTAGGAAAAGCCAAAAATGTTTGCCAAGGGAACTGAGATCACCCATGCTGTGGTCATCAAGAAATTGAATGAGATCCTACAGGCAAGAGGCAAGAAGGGAACTGATCGGTAAGATTTGTGGATCCAGGCTGTGGGATTATAGGGTGGAAGTTCTTTTTCTCTAAGATAGCAGGTAGAGGTTGGTAGGGAAATGGTTCTGCTTTGGAAGACTATAGTAGAAGGAAACGTATATTCACAGCATGCAGGTCCAGTTTCTACTGTTTACTCTGTGTGACCAGTTAGTCTGTCTTTTGGGACTTTTACTGTGAAATGGAAATATGCCCATCTTTAGTTATTCATTGACTATATAGAATGGTAGATGTGAAAGCATTTTACATCGTTTTGAGGATCCTTAGCATTAATGCTGTTTCTGTTTGGAATTTATAAAGGAGAGGCATGTATGCCAGGGGTGAGGATAGGGATATTGGGAATGAGGCTGCCTTGCTTGTCAAAGAAGGCATGGTATATGACAGGGTGAGGCTTTTTGATTTGTCTCCAAAGCCTCACTCAGCTCTGTGCTTCTCCAGTGCCGCCCAGATTGAGCTGCTACAGCTGCTGGTTCAGATTGCTTCAGAAAACAACCTAGGGGAGGGGGTAATTGTCAAGATCAAGTTCAATATCATCGCCTCTCTGTATGACTACAACCCCAACCTAGCCACATACATGAAGGTGAGGGAAACAAAGAGGAGCATCTCAGGGCTGAGCTGGGTGGGTCTGGGGAAGGCATCTAGTGTCTTAAAATTGGGGGGCTGTGGAAATGGTCTTGGTAGTTGAAGGCCCAGTGGATTTCTGGTGAAGACACTCTAGTGGTGTCTGCTTGTTCCATCCCCACACCTTTAACTCTGCTGTCTGATCTCATGGCAGCCAGAGATGTGGCAGAAGTGCCTGGACTGCATAAATGAACTGATGGACATTCTCTTTGCAAACCCCAACATCTTTGTTGGGGAGAACATTCTTGAGGAGAGTGAGAACCTGCACAATCTTGACCAGGTAAAGGGAGGAATTGGTAGAATAATTGGAGGCATAGAGTGGTGTAGGTGCTCTGCCTTGGGAAAGCTCAGTGGAGGCAGAGGGGTTGAGATTTGGGACTGAGATCTGGGCTAATTTATTTACCCCTTCTTTGCTATCTTCTTCAGCCACTGCGTGTCCGTGGCTGTATCCTAACTCTGGTGGAACGAATGGATGAAGAATTTACCAAAATAATGCAGAATACTGATCCTCACTCTCAAGGTGAGCCAGAGCAAGCACAGGCTTTGGTGAAGGGGGATGGCAGGGGATACTGCTAACTGGGGTTTCCGTAAGGGTTATACTAAATGGGAGTGTTTGGAAAGTCAGCCCTTACCCAGCTTTCACACTGGGGGACCTGGTTGCTGGGCCACACTCCCATAGTTTCTGACTCAGTAGGTCTGGGTGGGCCCTGACAAATTGCATTTCTAACAAGTTCCAAGTGATGCTGCTGGTCTGGGGACCACTGGGATAAAGCATGTATTCACTTGGCTTGGAGGGGAAAGTGCAGGACATTTACTCAGTAAAAATGTGAATGCATCCACGTGCCCACTGAGTGAAGGGTATAGCCACGAATAAGGTAGCCAGAGTTCTTGTGCATGGAGCTTATGTTTTGTTGCTGGAGAAAAACCATTCAACAAGTAAACAAGATAAGTTCAGATGATGTAAAGTGCTAATTAGAAATTAAAATAGAGCATTGTGATAGAGCTTGACTGGAGGGGTGGTTGCTTTAGGTAATGGTCAGGGAATGCATCTTTGAGAGGGGCCATTTGAAATGAGTCAAATGATGAGGAGAGATTAACCAGGTGAAGAATTAGCAGAAGAGAGTGCCTGGCAGGGTAACAGATGTGAGCAAGGCATGACCCAGGAATAGAAAGAGGCCAGTGTCGCTTGAGCCCAGTAAAAGAAGGGGAGATAAGGCAAGAGTTTGCAGGCCCTTATTGGCCCAGGAGAGGAGTTGGGATTTTTTTTCTAAGCAGTTGGGTGGGAGGATTGTAGGTCCTAGGAGAAGATGTTTCCAGGGCACATTGA
This sequence comes from Cabassous unicinctus, assembly GCA_029593785.1. Classification (NCBI taxonomy): domain Eukaryota; kingdom Metazoa; phylum Chordata; class Mammalia; order Cingulata; family Chlamyphoridae; genus Cabassous; species Cabassous unicinctus. The sequence goes on from JAQZBX010034107.1 coordinate 11,130, forward strand.
TGAGCTTTTTCTGACAGGTGCAGAAAAAATGTGCAGGAGTAATGGGACTGGCGGGGGACAGATGGTTGGGAAGGAGGCCTAATGCCTGACTTAGAAGAGGGTGGCTGCTCTTCTTGCCAGAGTACGTGGAGCACCTGAAGGATGAGGCACAGGTGTGTGCCATCATTGAGCGCGTGCAACGCTACCTGGAGGAGAAGGGCACAACTGAGGAGATCTGCCGTGTCTACTTGAGGCGCATCCTCCACACTTATTACAAGTTTGATTACAAGGCCCATCAGCGGCAGCTTACCCCACCTGAGGGCTCCTCAAAGGTGAGTGCTCAGCAGTCATGTTAGGGGAAGGGGATGTGTGGAGCCCTCCTCCTACCTGTCTGGACTTGATGGCAAGTCTATTCCCTAGGGACTTTCTGAGGTGCGGCAGGGAGGGAAACAGGGATTTGAATGAGCAGGTGGAGTCTCATCTTTGGTTCCATAGCCTGAGCCATATAGAGAGTCGTTGTTTTTGCCTCACCTTCTCCAACAACCTCCTCCCACCCCGCCACCCAGTCTGAGCAAGACCAGGCAGAAAATGAGGGCGAGGACTCAGCTGTGCTGATGGAGAGACTGTGCAAGTACATCTATGCCAAGGACCGCACAGACCGGATTCGCACGTGCGCCATCCTCTGCCACATCTACCACCATGCGCTGCACTCCCGCTGGTACCAGGCCCGGGACCTCATGCTCATGAGCCACCTACAAGACAACATCCAGCATGCAGACCCACCTGTGCAGGTAGGATGAGAGGGGCTGCTCTGACCCTGGTTGTTGGAGATGGAGGTGCTCCGTCCTCTCTTCCGGCAAACCTGTGCTACCAGAAGAGCCTCCCATCTGGCTAGTGCAGATAAGTAGAGACTTGGTCTTTCCCAGATGCCAGCCTTCTTTGATCCTCCTGCATGTTAGCAATTACTCTGTCAATAGCACTAGACTCTTCTGGGGCAGAGATTAGAGTGCAACCAACATTGCTTGTACTTGCTATGTAGCTGGTTTAGAACATTCGGAGTTCATCTTACTGTCTTCAGTAAGTCCTTAAACTAAGGAAAATGGGCCCAAATGTAGTGTGAGGTGTTGCGATGTAATAGTGGAACCTAATCTGGTGGGGGTGGGGGTGGATTATTGTGAGGAAGTTTTTGTAAAGTAGGGGTATTTAAGGTGTGTCTGGAAGTTTAAATCTTACAGATGAGAATTAATTAGTTAATTTCTTAAGAGAGTTAGGAGATACTTTTGTGTAAAGCGTTTGGTGACCCTGTCTGGTGGTAGTGGTGGTGGTGGTGGTGTTTATTTGTTCATCTTGGCATAATGGGTAGAAGCACAAGAGATGGGGAGTGTCAGTTATGTACAGTTTTTGTTACATTTCTTTAACAGGCACTTCTTGAATGGTTCATTACATTCCAGAAGACTGCTGTGCTAGCTGCTGGGGATATCAAATCAGTGGCCTCTTGCCTTCCAGGGGGTGCTGGGGCCTTTGAGGTGCTGTCAGCAAATATCTGGTGCTCTGGTCTTGTGAAAAGTTTTTTTTCATAATTCCACCTTGACATGCACCACACCATCTCACTCAGTGCTCACAATAGCAGGGAGCAGCCAAGCGATTGAAGAGTCTTATTCCAGTTTTTCCAGATTCCATTCCCACTTTCTAGGTGCTTCACTCTATAGACTGGTGTAGCACTTCTCAGGTTTTAAAGCTGGGAATCTGTATGCATGAGTTTGTACTCATGTCTTTGAGTCTCAGTCAACTTTCCTTGCAAGGTCATTGTGTGGTGGTTCATTTGTAAAGTGCACTACATAACCTGAAAGCCCTCTGCCAAGTATTTCTCAACTTTAGACGTTTCACCTACCACCTTAAAATTTTTGCGTGATTTGTACATAGAACCTGAGCTATGATTTACTTGACACTGTCTTTAAAATTGATGCTTTTTCTGCTTTCATGGTATGCATTTGTAAAGGAAACTTTCTCTGGTAAATGGAGAGCCACCCTCCAAAAATGGAAATTAACCATAAAATAAGAGTGATGAAAACAAAACAGTGATTAAATTCTTAGTTGTTTCCAGCTTGCTTTCTTAAAAATGAAGTTAGCAAATATTAGCAAGATGTTAATTATGTATTAGCACCAAACATACTATTTTCTTGGCCTAATCTTACGAATTGAAAAGGCTGGGGGGATGGATGTGGCTCAAATGGTTGGGCATCTGTCTCCCATATGGAGGGACCTGGGTTCAATCCCAGGGACCTCCCAGTTTAAAAAAAAAAAAAGGGACTGGGTTTTTTCTTCATTTGAGGATGCTGCCCTCTGCTGCCTAAAAATCACACTTGGCACTGGCCAGTTCTGTTCTGCCATTGGGGTTTTTACCTGTGCTTACTAACCCTTGGTGATATCTAGAGTATCTGGCTTTAAATAACATCTAGGTATCAGTGTCCCCCTCAACTCCGTGCTTAAATATCCAGTTGCCACTTGGATGCTATGACTAGCTCAGAAATCACCCGTTGAAACCCATATACTAGTCTTTTTTCCCAACTTTTTATTACAAAAATTTCAAAAATATAGAAAATTTGAAATAATTGTATTATAAATATCCAGATACCCACCGTCAAGATTCTACTGTTAAATTTTGCTACACTTGTTTTATCTCTTAGCTATCCATCCTCTGACTAGAAAATATTAATATTTTTCAGATGCATATCTAAGTAAACTGTACACTTTACCCCTAAATACTTAAGCATGAATTTCGTTAGAGTTCAATATTTGTTTATGGTTTGGTTTTTTTTTAATAGATAGAAGTCATATATAAGAAATGTACATATCTCAAGTGAATTAGTGAGTTTTTGAAAATGCATACCATCTGTTAACTTAAACCTCTATCAAGATATAGAACATTGCCCTCACCCAAGAAAGTTCTCTCCTGCACTTCGTGGCAACTACTGTTTTAACTTTTTTCCATCACAGAATAGTTTTACTTGTTCTAGAGCTTCATATAAATGGAATCATCCAGTGTGTATTCTTTTTGCATATTTAGAGATTCATATTGTACCTGTAGTTTGTTCCTTTTTATTGCATTTGTTCTTTTTGCTCCCATTGTATGAATAGATCACGTTTTTTTTTGTTGTTGTTTGTTTTTTTAAAGGAGGTACCAGAGATTGAACCCAGGACCTTGTACATGGGAAGCAGGCACTTAACTACTGAGCTATTCCTGCTTTATCACGGGTTCTTTATCCTTTTTCCTCTTGATGGATGCATGATCTTAGTTCCAGTTTCGGATATTATGAATGAAGCCACTATGAAAATTCTTGTGTATATCTTTGTGTGGATATATGTTTCCATTTCTCTTGGGTAAATAGGAGTGGAATTGCTGAGTCATAGGGTTGATGTATGTTCAGTTTTATTTATTTATTTATTTTTTATTTTATTTTATTTTATTTTATTTTATTTTATTTTATTTTATTTTATTTTTTGTTTGTTTTTTTACTGGGAAGTCCGGGGACCGAACCTGGGTCCCTCCATTTGGGAGACAGACACCCAACCATTTGAGCCACATCTGCCCTCTGTTCAGTTTTGTAAGAAACTCAAAAGTGGTTATACCTAACATTTTTCTTTCAAAGATTTATTTATTTCTCCCTGTCCCCCTCATTGTTTGCATTCGCTGTCTACTGTCTGTGTCTTTTCATTGTGTGCTCGTCTTGTGGGACCTCCCATGTGGGAGGGAGGCACCCAGTGGCTTGAGCCACCTCTGCTCCCTATGCCTAATATTTTACACTTCTTCCTATACTGTATGAAAGTCCAGTAACTTTACATCCTTGTCAGATTTGGTGGTGTCAGTCTTTAATTTTAGCCATACTGGTGATTGTGTAGTAGTCTCTTATTGTAGTTTGCATTTCCCTGGTGACTATTGATATTGACTTTTTTTTTTTTTTTTTAAACAAACATTTTATTTTGAAATAACTTCAAATTTACAGAACAAGTTGCAGATATTGACTACTTTTTAATGTATTTATTGGCATTATATGTCCTGTGAAATGTCTGTTTAGCTCTTTTGTCTTTATTTTTTTGGATTGTTTATAGTTTTATTATTTAGTTGTAGGAGTTCTTTATATAACCTGGATACCAGTCCTTTGTCAGATAATGTTTAGTGAATCTTTTTTTCTAGTCTGTGGTTTACCTATTCATCTTTTCAGCCATACTCTTAGGATGAAATCTCATCAGTTTTTTTTCTTTTTTCTTTTATGGTTATTACTTTCTGGGTCCTAAGATAACTTTGCCTACTCCCAATTCATGAAGATATTCTGTTTTTGTTTCCTTTCTGAAAGCTTTTATCGTTTTAGTTTTTATGTTTAAATCCATGATTCATCCTGATTTAATTGTTGCACGTGGTGTGAGGTTGGTCAGGTTTCTTTTTCTTCCGCACATGGATATCTGATTGTTCCAACATGACTTGTAGAAAAGTTTCCTTTCCCCATAGAATTGCTTTGGTATCTTGATGGAAAACCAGGTCCTGTAAGTATGGGTGTATTTCTGGGCTCTCTGTTCTGTTCTATTCATTCATCTATTTGCCCTTCTGCCGGTCCCACTCTGTCTTGGTTGCTGTGCCTTTATAGTAAATCTTGAAATCAGTATGAGTCCTCTAACTTTATTCTTTTTCAAGATAGCTTTGGAAATTCTGGGCCCTTTGCATTTCCATATACATTTTTTCGATTCAGTTTGTCAATATCTATGGGAGAAAAAAAAAACCTAGCTGGGGATTATGACTGGGTTTATATTAAATTTGTAGATTAATTTAGGGAGAATTGACATCTTAATAATATTTCATCTTTTAATCCTACATATTATAGTTCTTCATTTATTAGGTCTTTAATTTCTCTGCAATGTTTTATAGTTTTCAGGTATAAGTATTACACATCTTTTTAAAAAATTATTCCTCAATATTTTACAATTTTTAAGCTATTGTTGATGTAATTATTTTAAAATTTTATTTGTTAAATGTTTACCCTTAGTTATAAAAACATAATTAATTATTGTATATTGGTTTTGCATCCTGTGATTTTGCTAAGTTCACTTTTTTTTTTTTTGAGGTACTGGGCCAGGGATTGAACCCAGGACCTCATATGTGGGAAACTGGTGCTCAACCACTGAGCCACATCTGCTCCCCTAAATTTACTTTTTAAAATTTCTTTCTTGCCTTATGGCATTGACTCAGATCTTTGATATAATGTTGAATAGAGATAGTGAGAGCAGACATCCTTACTTTGTTTTTGTTTTCAGTCTTAGCAAGGAAAGTTGTTGACAACATTTCACCATTTAGTGTGATGTAGGTTTTTTGTAGATGCCTTTTATCAGATTGAGGAAGATCCCTTCTGATCCTACTTTGCTGAGAATTTTTTCATAAATAGGTGGTGAATTTTGTTAGATGTTTTTTCTGCATCTGTAGAAATGATACATTTTTCTCCCTTTATATATATTTCATATAGTGAATAACAGTGATTTTAGATTTTTATACTACTTTCATTCCTGAGATAAATCCTACTTGGTTGTGATATATTCCTATTTTTGTATATTAGCTCTTTGCTAATACATATATATTTCTTTTTTTTTTAATAGAGCAGTTGTAAGTTTACAGAAAAATCATGCAGAAAGTACAGAGTTCCTGTACCCCCTTCCCTCACATACAAGGTTTTCCCTATTTTCAACATTTTGCATTAGTGTGGCATCCTTTGTTACTAATATATTTTTAAGGATTTTTGCATTTGTATTCATGACTGATACTGGTATCTATTTTTGTTGTTGTTGTTGTTGATAATATACTCTTAGTTTTTTTCCCCCCAAAATCTATATTACCTACAATCTTCCCTATCTTAATTAGAGGCAAGTCCATCTTTTCAGTTGTTTAGGCCAACAATCTTGGCATTGTCCTTGACTCTTTCTTTAACATCTGATTTCCCCTGCTTTTTCTGTTCAAAATATCACTTCCACTGCCACCCTCTGGTCTGAGCCACCATCATCTTTCCCCCCATCTCTCTGTTTTTGCCTGGACTCCCTTCAGACTGCTCTTGATGGAGCAGCCAAAGTAACCCTGTGAAATTGTCAGATTATATCACGTATTTTTTTCTAAGTGGTTTCAAATCTTAAAATCCTTAAGGCCCTATACTGCCCATCCCCCAGCTTATGATCACATCTTTTGCCAGAACACATGGGGCCTTTGCATTTACTTTTCCTTTTTTCTAGAATATTCTTCTAGTTATCTGCTTGACTTGTTCCCTCTTTTTCTTTAGGTCCTTATTCAAACATTCCCTTCACAATGAGGCCTTCCTCAGTTATCCAGTGTAATATTGCAAGCTTCTACCACCCCCTACACATATTCCCTTCCTAACTCCCCTTCCCTTCATTATTTTCCCTTTTAGCTTTAATCACCATTTGCAGAGTGTGGTTATTTTGCTCTCCACACCCCTCCCCTAGAGAGTAAGCTCCATGGAGAGTAGGGACTTGTCTGTCTTGTTCTCTGTCCCTGGTGCATAGCCTAGCACTCAGCTCATAGTAGGTACTCAGTGTAGATTTGTGGAATAAATGAACAACTTGCCTCAAGGCTGCCCCCCTCAGCACCTTGCCCTTTTGCCCCCAGATCCTGTACAACCGCACCATGGTGCAGCTGGGCATCTGTGCCTTCCGCCAAGGCCTGACCAAGGATGCACACAATGCCCTGCTGGACATCCAGTCTAGTGGCCGGGCCAAGGAGCTTTTGGGCCAGGGCCTGCTGCTGCGCAGCCTGCAGGAACGCAACCAGGAGCAAGAGAAGGTGGAGCGGCGCCGGCAAGTGCCCTTCCACCTGCACATCAACCTGGAGCTGCTAGAGTGTGTCTATCTGGTGTCTGCCATGCTCCTGGAGATCCCCTACATGGCCGCCCATGAGAGTGATGCCCGCCGACGCATGATCAGCAAGCAGTTCCATCACCAGCTGCGGGTTGGCGAGCGACAGCCCTTGCTGGGTGAGTGCTGGGCTCCGTATTGGAGCAACTTTTTATTTATTCTTTGATTACTTTTAATTGTAAAGATTCAGAAGAGTTCAAGGTACTAACTTTCCCACTTGATGTTTCAAATTGATTTAAGGACCTCCCCATATATTACTAATTGTTTTTTTCTACTAATTTTTTAAAATATATATATTTTATTCTTTTAGAGATACTTAGATTACATAAATGTTACACAAAGATTATAGGGATTCCCATATGCCCCACTCCCCACACCTCCCACACCCTCCCACATAAACAACATCCTTCATTAGTGTGGCACATTCATTGCAATTGATAAACGCATCCTGGGGCATTGACACTGAGCATGGACCATAGTTCACATTGTAGTTTACATCCTCTCCCACACAATTCTTCAGGTTATGGGAAGATATAAAATGACCTACATGTGTTGCATTGTCATTCAGGATGATTCCCAAGTCCCGAAACACCTGTTTTTCCCTCTCCCTGCCCCCAGAGCTGCCAGTGGCCACTGCCTCCACATCAGTGTTGTAATTTCTTCATTGCTAGAATCACATAGGTCTATAGTAGAATACCAGTAAGTCCACTCTAGTCCATAGTTCATTCCCCAATCCTGAGGATTCTGGGATGGTGATGTCCACTCCACCTCTAATTGAGAGGGGACTTCGGTCCCATACAGCTGATGGATGGGACTCTCTTGCTTGCAGTTGTAGGCTCTCGTTTCCTTTATGTAGTGGTTGTCAATCCTCACCTCCTTGTTAGTTGTCCTGGGTGAGTCGTAGGTGTTGCAATTCCACTGAGGCTCAGGGCCCAGCTGGCACATGGACAGCCCAAAGATTCCAGTCTCTTGGATGTACACCTACCAACTCCAGCACCAAGTATAGGTTTAAATAGAAGGGACAGATGAGCCATGTGTAGGGAAAGCCATAACTGAGTCCAGCTGTCACTCTCAGGAGCACAAATTCCAAAGTAGGGCCCAGTGGCAAGGCACCAAACTCTGGAGCTATCTGCCCTGACCATAGGACCTGGGTGACTCCAGATCCCTCAGGAGCCCCACTATTTGGGGTAGTATCCACTTTGGCAGTCTATGAGATCCTGCTGAGATGTGCATAAGCGTTACCTCTGGGATGACCTCTCGACTCATTTTGAAGTCTCTTAGCCATATAAACTCATTTGTCTTTACCTTTTTCCCCTTTTATTCAAGTTCTTTTTCCAGTTGCACATATATTACTTATAACACTATCTCTGTAGTCTTCTTACTTTAGGACATGCTGTCTTAGCCTGTTACGCCACTGAATTGAGCCCCCTGCTTCCTGTCATTCCTGTCTGTATTTGTCAGCATTATCTTTTTACCATATTTATGATGCTCTACAGCTCTGCAACACCTTTGGAGGGTCTTCATTGCCTACAGAATAAAGTTCAGTCTCCGCAGTCACTAAATTAAACTCTTCCTGATCTGACCCCCAACATTTAAAAAATTTAATATAAATCTACATAGCACTTTTTTTTGCCTTGCACTGTTCTAAGTGCTCTACAAATAATACTTCATTTAATTTTCACTAATAACCGGAAAAGATAAGTACTTTTATTACCCCTTTTTTCCTGAGGAGGAAACTGAGGCACAGAAATGTTAAGTGACTTACCCAAGGTTAACACAGCTAACTACTATTCTCTGTGTCTCTCTAACCTTTTCCTGTTTTTTCTCTACATGCACAATATATTCCAGCCAAATTTACCATAGTAGACCCTTGTCTTTCATTAATATAACATTGACTGTTTCCATCATTTCTGAAAGACCTGATCATCCCTGGGGTTGAATGAGTTGTGATTTTTACTAGAAAAGGAATTTGTACCATTCTGTGAGGCTGGTGAATGGAAATACTTGGTGAGTAAATCCATTACCACATCCCATTACAGATTTGTCCTTTACTGATTCTGTGTGTGGTCATCCTGAAGTCCCTAAAATGAATTTTGTTTGGCTCCCCTAGTAATATTTTGTTTTGTTTTAGTTGGAAAATTTCCAGTGAAAATCTTGTTTTCCAGCATTCCTAAAATTTTGGTGGAGCTGGCATCCCTGGGCCTGACTTCCCGCAGGGCTAGGCTTGGTGGCTAAAGCTGATATAGCAGCTGTGGGGAAGGGCTCTCTAGTTCACCACCATCCCTGCCTCTCTCTGTTACTCCCTGGCACTGGGACCAAGAGCCAGTTTCTATTTATCCTCAGCCTTACACTATTGTTAGTTTGGATTGTAGAGAAATCTTCTTTGAACCTCTAACTCTGCCTCTTTCAAGTGATAAAATCAAAACTAATCCAAAAGGGTTGTGCTGGGAAGCAGGTGTGGCTCAGTGGATAGAGCCCCCGTTTACCATATGAGAGGCCCCGGGTTCGCTTCCCGGTGCCTCCTTGTAAGGGCAGGCCGGCTCGCGCGGCGCCGTGGGCTGATGCGGCAAGACCTCACAGCAAGGGGGAGATAAGCAGACACAGAGAAGACACGCAGTGAATGGACACAGCAGCACAAGCAGCAAGGGGGGGATAAATAAAATAAAATAAATAAATCTTAAAAAAAAAAACAAAAAAAACAAAAGGGTTGTGCTTTTTCTAACACCAGCCCTAGTCATTCATTTCTGTTTTGGCCTGATTGGCTGTTCCTCGCTGTTCCTCGCTGTTCTAGGGTCTGCCATATTCATGTTTCTCTTTACTTGATATTTCCAGTCTTAGAATTTTGAACTTTATTGTTTGCCTTGAATTTTAGTACTCTTGTTTGCTATGTCTTATCTTCCTGGCTTGTCTCTCAGAACATATTTGGGAGCCCAAGTCCATAATCGGCACATCAAACCGGTGATTTTACAGATGTTTTAATTTAGGATGAGTCTAAATTTTTTAAAGGAAAATAAGTGAGCCACTTTAAAGAAAAAGAAGCTGATAATATAAGTGATGTGTGGATACGGCAAAAATCATGAAGGTGGTATAAGGATGAATGAAGATTGCTAAATACTATTCCAGTTCAGTGTTAAATGTTTTTTGGGTCAAGGAACCTTCTGAAACTCCAGTGAAAGCTGTGGGCCCTTTTCCTAGGAAAATGTACATAAAGATTCACATGCAGAAATTTGTTGAAATTTTTGAGGGTTCACCAATCCCTGAAGCACATCTATGGAATGATTTGGTCTAAACTTAAATAAATTTTCTCAGATATTCAGTGACTTGTACAGTCACATGACTCTTTCATGGAGAGGTGGGAATAGAAGCAATCCAAACCCTTTTGTCTTTAGTCTGTTTTAATGTTTGCTGCTGCATTCCCCCTTGGACAGCCCTTGTGGGGTAGGAGCCTGGCCCCAAGTTTCCCTAGGCCCTGCCTCATTTACAACCTTTCAGGTCCCCCTGAGTCAATGAGGGAACATGTGGTCGCTGCTTCCAAGGCCATGAAGATGGGGGATTGGAAGACGTGCCATAGTTTTATCATCAACGAGAAGATGAATGGCAAAGTGTGGGACCTTTTCCCTGAGGCCGACAAAGTCCGCACCATGCTGGTTAGGTGAGCAGAGAGGGAGGCCACGATGGGTTGAGGAAGAAAAGACTGGTTGGTTTCCTTCCCTGAAGTTCCCGCCTCCCCTTTTCTCTCCTCTCCCCACAGGAAGATCCAGGAAGAGTCACTGAGGACCTACCTCTTTACCTACAGCAGTGTCTATGACTCCATCAGGTAGGCTGGGCATTGGGGAGGAAGAAGGGCCCCAACTTGGTGGTTGAGAGTCCTGACTACTCCTTGCCTTCTTTCCCCCAGCATGGAGACGCTGTCCGACATGTTTGAGCTGGACCTGCCCACTGTGCACTCCATCATCAGCAAGATGATCATTAATGAGGAGCTGATGGTAAGGGCCAGGGGTGGTGAATGGGCTGGTGGGGTCATGGAGATGGTGTGATGAAGTGATCTGATCTGTGTTGTTCCTCCTTTGTCTCATCCCATCAGGCCTCCCTGGATCAGCCGACACAGACAGTGGTGATGCACCGCACTGAGCCTACTGCCCAGCAGAACCTGGCTCTGCAGCTGGCTGAGAAGCTGGGCAGCCTGGTGGAGAATAACGAGCGGGTGTTTGACCATAAGCAGGGTACCTATGGTGGCTACTTCCGAGGTGAGTGGTTCCATCCCCCTGCCCTCCCAGGGTCCTGATCCCCTCACTGCTGCTCTCTGGGCACTGACCCCTTCTCCCTTTTCCATCTCCTGCAGACCAGAAGGATGGCTACCGCAAAAACGAGGGCTATATGCGCCGGGGTGGCTACCGCCAGCAGCAATCTCAGACAGCCTACTGATCTCTCCACCTCTGTCCCTGAGGCTTCAATCACTCAACCTTTAAGTCCTAAACCACACCCCTATCATTAAAGGTCTATTTCGAATTGTTACAGTTCCTAAGTGTCTGCTTGTCACCATGGGGATGTGTCGGATTCAGTCATTTGCTGAGCTTCTACCACATGACACAGGCATAAGGCTCAGAATGCAGAGGTGAACCATATATATCCTTGACTCAGAGAGCTTGCTGCTTTTGACATGTAACAGAAAACTGAAGTAGCATGTGGTCAGTTACAACAAGGGTATGAGAAAAGGGTGGTGGATATATTGAACAGGATGTGACTGGGGGAGGGGGGAGCAGGGTGAATGTTAAGGTGTAATGGAGGCAGTGGTGATGGTTGGACCTTGGGACCTTGAAGTTTGGGTGAATGGTGGTTCACCAGGCAGGTAAAAGGGAGGCCAGTGTGAATGTGGAGCCACTGTTTGACCTGTCTGTTGTAAGACAAGTACCATAGTTAAGAGTAAGCATTCAGAAACTGCCATTGCCATGATATCTAAGCATGTGATCATTTTTCTAGTAATTGGTATAATTCATGTATATTGTATTTTACAAAAGTACTGGTCCATTATAGGTGGGAAGTTTTTTTTAAAGCCTTCACCACAGATATTTAAAAAAAGCATGGATCTATGCAGAGGGAAAAAAGCAAGTGCAAAGGCATAGGAGGGGTAAAAGAATAGGGTGGTTGGTAGAAAATATATCTGGATGGACTGGAGACTTAGGCTGGGGATATCTCACAAAGGCTTTAAATGCTTTGGGCTTTAGTAGACAAAATAACAAATAGATCTAGTTTTAAGAAAGATCAAATGAAGCAGCGTTGTAGAGTATGGAATTGGAGGCTGAGAGCCAAATTACAAAGCAAACAGTGTTTAAAGACAGGGCAGTTAGGCTCAGATAGGTCATTCAAACAAAATAGTTTTATTTTGCATGTGACAGTCCAGAGGTAGGTGAGTGGTCCAGGCGTGGGTTAAGCAATTGTGTTCCACAAGATCGTCCAAGGACTTAGGGTCCCTCTGTCTTGTTACTCACTGTCTCTGTATTGTTCTCATCTATGTTGTTAAAGCTGGCACCCCAGCCCCACATCCTTGTTCAAGCCCACAGTAAGGGGAAGAAGTAGAGAGCCTGGAGATTACATGCATCCCTTTGGTCAGAATTTGGTCTCATGTCTTACCACCCTGTAGGGGAGACTGAAATGCCCCTAGCTGCATAGTTGTGTGCTCATTTAAACTTAAGGGGTCTATTGCTAAAAGAAGGAATGGGATTGTGGCCCCTGCGGCAGGGTGGTGGCGGTTATCAGTCTGTCACAGAAGGGAAAGAGCAGAGACAAAGATTTTGAAATAAGTGGCCTGTGAATGGGTTTCAGAAGTATGGTAGTGGGTAGCACCTATAGCCAGCATTTATTGAGAGCTTACATGCTGAGTCCTTTTACATGGTTTATTTCATTTTAATCCTCTCAGAATAGCCCTATTTTTTACTCCTGTTTTGTAGATGAGGAAAGTAAGACCCAGAGAGGTTAAGTAATTTGTCTGAGATCATGTAACCAGGAAGTGAAGGAGTTAGATGCACACCAAGGTAGTATCACTCCTTGATCCTGTCTTAACCATTGTATTTAGTGCTGATTGTATTTTTGGAGTGAGGAACATAGGAGGTAGCGTCAAGGACTTAACTCTCAACATATGAGTGGTAGGTAGAAGAGAAGCCAGAGGGAGGAGTGAGGAGTGGCCAGAGATGGTAGAACCAGGGAGGACAGGTAGTAGGAAGGCTGAAGGGTCTATCTGGGCTTGTTTGCACTAAATTTGGCCGGTTTAGCATTTCTTTGGCAGGAGGCAGAGCTACTGTGTTGCACAATTCCAGGGGGCACCTTTCATTTTCCAGTCTTATGAGTGGTGTCTAGAACAGGGATGGTCAGATAGTATCTGTGCAGGGCCAGATAGTAAATATTTTAAGCTTGTGGGCCACATGTAGTCTGCAACATACTCCTTTTTATTGTATTTATTCCCCCCCGCCCCCCCCGGTTGTCTGCACTTGCTGAGTCTGTTCATTGTGTACTCGTCTTCTTTTTAGGAGGCACTGGGAACTGATCCCAGGGCCTCCCACATGGGAGGGAGGCTCCTAATTAGGTAAGCCAGCTCTGCTCCCTGCTTGTTGTGTCTCTCATTGTGTTTTCTTTCCTCCTTGTGTCTTTTCGTGGCATCATCTTGTTGCGGCAGCTTGCTGCGCAGCCCATCGCATCACCTTGCTGTCTTGCTTGTCTTCTTTAGGAGGCACCGGGAACCCTACCTGGGACCTCCCATGTGGTAGGTGAGTGCCCATCTGTTGAGCCACATCTGCTTCCCTTAACAACCTTTTAAAAAATGTAAAAAGCCTTATTGGCTGACAGGTATACAAAAACAGCCCATTTGGCCTATGGGCCATGATTTGTGACCCTATTCTAGATAAAAAGTGATTGATGCCCCTGGAATTGTACAACATAGCAATACGTATAGGCCTACACCACCCAAATGTGGTTTTCCCTCAACTCTGGCCTTAGGAGGCGAAAGAATGACATTTTCCGATACTCTTCAGTTTTTGTGAAAATCTCAAATTCCCAAGTTTTTTTTAAATTTCTCACAGTTTTGAGAAAATAAAGCACAGCAGTTTTTG
>JAQZBX010034108.1:0-25119 GCA_029593785.1 Cabassous unicinctus
ATAATCGAAATAATATTTAATTCACATCCTCAGTAGTCCTGCTACATTCTCTAATAGAGTGGCAAGAATCCCTAGATATATGGGCAGTGCCTGACAAAGGAGGACAAACCAATATGCCAGGCTCATGATATAGATGCTTTAACTTATGAACCTTGTCCTTGTGAAATTGAAACTTAGCTTAGTATTATATATTGCCTAAGAGTTACCTCCTAAAAGCCTCCTTGTTGCTCTAACGTGGCCTCTCTTTAAGCCAAACTCAGCATATAAACTCTTTACCTTCTCCAATGGTTTGAGTCATAGCTCCCAGGGATGAGCCTCCCTGGCACCAAGGGATTGTTACCAAGCACCAATTAGGCAATCCATTTGGAAAAAGACCTAGACCAGAATGGGGAAATATTAAATACAAATGAGTTTTATGGCTAAGAGATTTCAAAATGAGTCAGAAAGTCAATTCCAGAGGTTACATTTATGTACACCTTAGGAGGATCACACTGACTGTTGCAGTAAACAGTACCTCAAGCAGGGAGGGGCTGCTGAGGGCTCTAGAGACATCTGGACACACTTGGCAGGGCAGACAACACCAGGAATTTGTCTCCCTGTCAGTGGGTCTTACCTTGGAATCTATGATAACCTTACCCCCAATGTATTAGAGTTGGACTCATTTATAATTTTCCTACACATGGTTCATATGCCACTTTTAGTTGAACCTATAATTAGCACTATAACCATTAAATGTCTGTCCCAGAGACTTAAATCTTCCTTCAGTTCATATACCGGTTGAGCTCTGAATATCAGCAGAGTTGCAGCCAACACCTACCCTCCAATACGTTGGGCTCACCCAGGACAGCTAATGAAAGGATAATGATGGACGATGCCCATCTCCCAAAACAGAGAATAAATACAACTGTGAGTGAGACAGATCTACCCATCTGCTCCATACAATCCAAGAACCCTCTCAATCAAACAGAGTGGGCATCTCCATCCAAAATTCCTCAAAGTTTAGGTATGAACAAACATAAGGGGGAAATGCAACTATGGACTAAAGAAAACTTATTATTATTCTAGTAATGGAAGAACTTGTAACAATGATAAAAAGGCAGTGGTCCCAGAGGTTCTGAGAGGAGAGAGAGGTAAGAACAAGTGTAACATAGGACATTTTTGGGACATTGAAGTTGTTCTGCATGACATTGCAAAGATGGATACAAGCCATTATACATTTTGTCAAAATCTATAAAATTGTGCAGTGCAAATTATAAAACATAATATAAACTATAGACCATGGTTAGTAGCAATGCTTCAATACGTGTTCATCAATTGTAACAAATGCACCACGTTAAATGAAAGATATTGTTAAAGGGGAAAAGTGTGTGTGTGGGGGGTGAGGTATATGGGAATTCCTTATATTTTTGATGTAACATTTATGCTATCTAAAGCTTCTTTAAAAATAATTTAATGAAAAAAGAAGTAAAGACTTAAAGATCCTAAACAAATGGTCAATTTCCTCCTCAAAATTTTTGCCAAATCTGAAGCTGTTTAGGGTAGGAAACTCTGAAGCAAAGCCAAAGCTATGAAAAGAGAGAGAGTGTTTGCTTCCACTCAGGGCTGAAGGCACAAGGACTTACCTGGGGATGAGCCCAGTGAACACATGAGGCTCCCACTTGATATCTTTAAGGACCACACCTTAGAAGAAATTAGAGCTAGAAGGAATTCTTAACGATTATAACCTAGACTCAACTGAACTCAGCTCTTTAGTTGCATTAAATCCCACATGCCATATGCCTAGCAGAAGAAATGAGGAGCCCTCCCTGGTGAAAGAAAAAGTTATCAGAAGACTTTATAATTCTTATATATATTTTTATAATCTATTTTATGTACAAGTCAATGTTTATTATTGAATGTTTTTTATTGAATGTTTATTATTTATTGTTAATTAATTTATTATTTATTGTTAATGTTTATTGTTTATTGAATGTTTTTTATTTTACATGAAAATTTATATTCAGTTTTTCAATAAAAATTATTAGGCATGTCAAGAGCAAGGTCCATATGCTCATACATTTATTCATGTTAAAATAAATGCATGTGACCCTCATCTCTTGACCCTAGTCTTCTCTTATAGTCTATGGACGAAGGCAAAAGTAAGGGCAAATTTAAGTAGTAGCAAAGTTGATTCTACCAACCAGGGCTAGCTATATAATAATCAGGTCTTAATGAACATGAAAATGCAAGGCCCTTTGTTTCATAAGCAGGGGTAAAAATGACATTAAACATACTTAAATAAACAGATTTCCTGCCTTCCATGGTCTCTTTTTCAATTTGCGATATTGTTTTTTATTTGTTATTTAATGTTGTCATAAGGAAAAAATTAAAATTTAAATAGTTAACATAAATTGATTTTTCATCTTTTTATGATATGATGTCACTTTTAAATGCAAATATAAGAGAATTTTACATGTATATCAGCATCACCAAAATAATACATATCTCCCAATCTGAATTTTTATTAAATGTGATAATTTTAGGAATGAATAAGCATTTCATCTTCATGTCTCATGATTAGAGGGAGTCTGAAATCTGAGAACCAGGTGGATCATCTACTCTGATCCTCAAATGATCACAAAGTGAATAATGCTAAGTAGTCTAGGCGGGTAATTTTTGAAGTACATCACCAGTATGTCATATTCAAGAAGGTTTAAAAATAAAAGTGCAACTAAAACGGAATTGTGACAAGGTCAATTGACAAAACTACTGTGAATTAAGCATGAGTTGTTTACAAAGGGTAATTTTGAAGATATATCTTGACTCAAGCTTTGGAGTAAGGTGACCTTGATAAACAATGGAATTAATCAAAACATGTAAAATTCCTCAAATAAAAATTGATTAACCTTAAATACTTTTGCTTAATGCTACACGTGATAATAACATATATCTAACTAAGCAATATAAGTCTGAAAGGCAGAGTAAGAAGAAGAAAAAAAAAAGAGATTTAAAAGAAAACATGAAAGATATTCTAATCAGAATTTTATACAAGGTCAGAAAAAATTGGGAAGAAAAAATATTTGAAAAAAACCTAATGTCTGAAAAATTTCCAGAATCATTGAAAGATATTAATTGTTAGATATATAAATCTTGGTGAATCCCATGCAAAAAAAATAAAATAAAAGCAATACACATTGGACACATCCTACAAAAATTCTGAAAATGCATCAAGGAAAAGGACATATGAAAGTTAACCAGAAAGGAGAGAACACCACAAAGCAAGAGACACTGGATGGCATAGGTTTTCAAGAGCAATAATGAAGTCCAAAGAGTGGAATATCTTTAATATATGGAGATTAAAAAAAAACATTTAATCTATAAATTCATACACAGGAAACACAACAGAAGAATATATCAAGAATTTTGGTAAAATACTTATATTTGCATCATCAATAACCCCAACTAAAGGCAAATCTAAAGATGTACTTCTATTGACATTTTCTAAATCTGGAAGGAAGGTCTCAGAAGCAATAAGAAATGGTCAGGGAAAATGTGGGTAAGAAAAAAAAAACTGACAATAATGTTTAATTTTGGGGTTTAAAAACTATGGAAATAAAATACCACAAAAATATCATAGGACAAGAAAGATGATCAGAGTTAAAGTGAGGTAATTCCAATAATTATTCAGTGAGAAAGAAAACATAGTAATTAACCAGAAAAACTCTAAGGTAATAAAAGGACTGAGAAAAGCTAGAATAACTAGCTAAGGGAATAGTCATAGAGCATATAGTTTTAAAGGATTGGAAATCAAAAACTTGTAAAGCTAAAAATATAATTTAATGCAAAAGAAAGTATGAAAGAAGTGGGGGAGAAACAGGAAAAAAACAGGAAAAAATAGAAAAAAAGGAATGCACATAACAACAGGATGGAAATAAGTCAAATTAATATTAAGCATAACAAACATAAATAGGCCCAAAACAGATAATAATTTTCAGGTGGTTTTTTAAAAAAATCTAGTTAAAGGCTGTTAATCAAGATACATATAAAACATGAATATACTAATAGATTGACATTAAAGGCTAGAAAACAATAAGGTAAGTATTAATGAAAAGAGCACTGGTATAGCTTTACCAAATTCAAGGTAACATAATTAGAGGTAAAGAAAGTAACTATAAATGACAAGATGTTTAATTAATCAGGAAGAACAAAAAACCTCTAAAATTTTATGACCCGCACAATATGTTATTTAAATTAATAAAATTGAAATAAGATATTTACAGAGCCACCAAAATTATGGGAAACTTTTATAATCTCACTCAGCAGTTGCCAGATCAAACAGGAAAAAAACATCAGTAAAGATACTGATTTTAGTAGCACAATTCCCTATTTGATCTAACAGACATATAGCAAAACCTCATGAAACATGACCTGCTATAATGTGAATTCTATTAAATTTAATTGTTTATTTTCCTCCACAAAAGTTCTAGCCCATTCCCTCGAAATATCTCTCAACAATGCAATCTTCCACATAAAGTGATTGAATTGTACGGATTCACTTTAGGATTATGACAAGACGTTCTTCCATGTAGAGTGCTGCATTCATCCAAAATTAGAGAAAACTTCTCAAACACACCTGGAATCTTTACAAAACTTAGACCATACAAAGCAAATAAGCTAGTCTCCAAAATTTCAATGTATAGTTGATATAAATAGAAGGCATTTTGTGACTATAATGCAAATAAAATAGAAAATAATGAGAAAAAAGGTAACTAGAGAAACCTCCATAAGTTGGTAAATTAAAACACTCACACACTCATATATACACGCACATTTCAAACAAGCCATATGTCAAAGAAATGATTAAAAATAGGAATATGTAGAACCAAATGAAAATGAAAATACCTTTGTATCACTACTTGTAAGATATAACTAAATCAGTACATAGCTGAAGAAAAACATAAGACCTCAATTGCCTAGAAAGCATTTACATAATTTCATGGGCCACCAAACCTAGCTGTGTGATTTTTTTTTTTTAAGGAGGCACTAGGGATCAAACTCAGGATCATGTACTTGGGAAGCAGGTGCTCAACCACTTGAGCTACATTTGTTCCCCATCTGGGTAATTTTACGACTGTCTTTCTAATAGATTATATCTAGGAATCACTTTGCTTCTCTACTTTAGCCTAGTATTTAGAATCACAGAGACAAGTAAAAGAAAAGATGATCACATACAGGGGTATCAATAAATGACAAAAACCTCTGAGATACCTCTTTAAGAGCGGTGTTTTTCCTCTATCATTAGTAAGAATGGACTGACCTCATGAGTTAATCAAATCTACTCCACTAGGAATAATAAAAGGTCAATACTTTCTATAGCTGGGCTCTAGAAGTATCAGATATTCTGTGCAAAAAGAGTGGCTGAATGTCTTCTTAGACCATGGAAAGACCAGACAAAAATGACATCCCCGTGCTTGGAGGTGTCAGGAGCTGGGTAATATCTTCTATGACTTCTGTGAGGCTCACCCTATTGGAGACCTCCAGACTCAGTTGGCCTCTCCTCATCTGGCTTCTGCTGGTGGCTCCATAAGGCCACCACCCTGCGCTGGGGATGAATTCCAGACACAAAGTACCAATTACATTGGGGGTTTAAAGATTTTTCTCTCCATTGAGAGTTTTGTCACCAGGTACTCTTAACATCTACCAAAGTAATGCCTCTCTATGCATCCAAACTATAGTCGATAATTGGTTTTCTTGGTTTATTGTATTCTTGCTAAAATATCTGCATTAATCTGGAATTTGAAGTTTGTGTTTATCTTCAACTGCAAAGTTAAATAACCTTGCCTTCATTTTTTCACTTGAGGATCTGCAATGGGGCTTGAGATGAGCAGGTCTCACACGGCCACACATTGGGCTTCTGATGCTTTGTGTGAGCCAGATCTACACTGAGTGAATATGGAAGAATGTAAGGAATAATCTGCCCAAATTTAAGTAGCAAAATGAAAATTTTTAGAAATGTTTCAATGGAATTGAAGAGACTTAATTCATTTAGAATTCATAGAAATTGTTTATTTCAAAGGATTTTATAGACACAGCAGTGAGAAAGGCAACTTAAAATTGACTTTTCCACTTGATTGTTCATCTTTACTGCAGAGTCAGAATTAACTTGGACCACCACTCTGCAATGCACATTAACCACTGGATAGAACTGAGAGGTAACCCAGATCTAAGATTTGAGAAGGGCCTGGAATATGGGGAGATGTTTGATTACTGCATAGCAGTGATGGAGAAGCCAAAAAGAATAAGGAGTAATTCAAGGGCTGTTGGAAAACAAATAGTACTCGTTACTGTGAGTCTAACGGCAATACAGGCACCAGACACTTTTATTGGGTAAAAGCCAGTATTCACAGCATTTTCAGAGTTTAAGTGGGCAAGTTAGATTATTTTAAGAAGTTACCATCCTGGTAAGAGGGCTCCTGAAGTAGTAGAATGTGAGTATATAGGGATGGTCAGGTTTCAAGTTTTGAATATGGTGAAAGGTTAGATATAGGGAACAAGTCCTCATATTAGCAGAATATCATTTGATTCCATGACAAATAACTGTATGTATAGAACACTTCTTTGGAGGTTTAAGCCAGGCTGATTACAAAGATATTCTCATCATTCTGAATGATGTCATCCATAGGTATTTGTTGCTTACTGAATGAATGAATGAATGAATGAACAAATGAATGACATAATGGATAAATGGATGTATGGGTGGATGGATGGATGGAGAGATGACTGTACTCACGTATGGGATGATGTAGGAACAAATAAATGAAAGATGACAAAATAAATGGATAAATCCGTAGATAAATTATCAAATGGATAGATGTATACATTTTACTGATGGATCATATTTAGTTTCCTTGACTACCTCTTGGCAACATGGATAGTTTCAGGTCCCCGCCCCCAACTTCTTATGCTCTTACTAAATAATACGGAGTAATAGCACTAAATACCTAAACATCAGTGTACAAAAAACAGATAAACCCAGCAGATCTTGGAATATGTTAGGGTAAATGCTGAAGTTTAGAAAAGAAGTACATGGAGTAGAGAGGGCCTACTAGGCAGGAGTTTCCTGAGGCAAAGAAGAACGATCAGAAAGAGGAGGAAAATCAGATTTACATAAAACCACCTGCTAGGGCATTCTATAAATCTTAGAAATCCAAATTTGAAGTCACATGGATATTGTAATTGACTCCAAATATCTTAAACAAAATAGAAAAAAAATGTAGGAAGGACTAGAGGTACAAAAAGTAAATGGGGGTATTATGCAGAGATGAGGAAGTTACTGAAACCCTTAGGGTGAAGCTGATGACAATACATTTCCTGATGTGCTCCTGGGTATCTCAGGGTTGAGGAAGCGGCAGAAGAAGCTGGGATAATTGAAAATGTGCTGCCCTGCTCCTTACACAATCAGAGTGGTGTCTGCTCAGTCTCCTTCTCTTCCTCCCCCTCCTCCCTTTTTGACTTCTCCACTTCCTCCTCTTTCTTGTCAGACCATTGCCTCCAATAGGCTGAATCTAAACAAACCTGTTACAAGAGAACATGGGAAATGTCTTATGCACACTTCTAGACCAAGCAATATAAACTCAAGAATATAAACGTGAATAAAGGGTTTTTGAAAAAAAACTTTTAAAAATGAACTATACCGTTCATACGTGAACATCTATGAACAACAAAACAAACATGCATATCACCATACAGGGCTCCTATACATTACCCCACTACCAACACCTTGCATTGCTATGAAACAATTGTTACAAACTTTGAAAGAGCATCTTCAAAACATTAGTACTATCTATAGCCAATATCTTACATTTGGTGTAGTTTTCCCCCAACCCACCCGGTTAATGACACCTTGTATTAGTATAATATACTCGTTATAGTTCATGAGAGAATGTTTTTGTATTTGTTCTATTAACCACAGTCCATCTTCAACCACAGGATTCACTGTGTTATACAGTCCCATTCTCTGTACAATCCATTCAAAGTGTATACTCAGTGGCTCGCATATTCATCAGAGCTGTGCTGTCATCATCCCAGTAAATCTTAGAACGTTTGAACGAAGGGCTTTTAAAGGTGACATTCATGGGCAAGAAACAAGGTGAGAAAGGGGATAACTTGGGGGTACATGAATGGAAACCCAGGTCTATACATGCACTGAAGAACAACTGGATGCTCCAACATAAAGGTGGGTCTGAAGAATTCACCGCAGCAGTGAATGCACAGAGATGCTGTTAAAGGACAGATCACATTTTTATAGCTCTATTCTCAGACAAACTAACACAATTTGGGGCTATAAGAGGCCTGTGTTGTTTTTCCCTAAACTCTGGGAATCATGGAAATTACCAGGCAACTTTCAGGGCACTTCTTCCTTTATGTGTCTTTGTTCCCTCCAAAGCACTGCCCTCTGCAGATTACCCAGCTAATATGTCTGAGTTTTTACTGAACACAATTAGGCTAAAAGAAATTTTGCCTAATAATCTCCTTTAATTGAAGATTTAAGTTGTAATTTCAGTGTTTCATATTAGAAGAATTTTAGTCACTTTCAATATTTTGCCCTCTTTTAGATCTATTTCCTTCTCTGGAAATATCAAACTTTTCAGGCAACTTGCCTTTCCCATTAAAGAGCATTTTGAAGAATTACTTCTCAATATTTGGTTTTAAGGATTTGATTCAAAGTTACAGTTTATGAAGATTCACAACTACTTTAGTATATTTATGATATTTTCCTCTTATTTTACAATATATGGAACTATATAGCAAGTCAGCACCTTTTTATATTTTCTTCATATTGCAGTCCAAATGATTGAAAATATTTTATGCATACTGGTATTTTAATTTAATTTCCCCTTTATTTTGACAACTTTTAAGTCAGAAAGTATTATTGATTGATGTAAATATCAATATTTCTTTAAATATTTTAAAACGAGAAGTTATGAAAAACACAGAAAAACAGGTCTCCTACCCATTGAACACCGCTACTAACTTTTAGGTATATTTCATTCCAATTACATCCACTTTTTCTATTGGAAATATCTTTAACATGAACTCTTATATATGATTGGGATTATAATTTCTAGAGATTTTT
The DNA here is from genome assembly GCA_029593785.1 of Cabassous unicinctus. Classification (NCBI taxonomy): domain Eukaryota; kingdom Metazoa; phylum Chordata; class Mammalia; order Cingulata; family Chlamyphoridae; genus Cabassous; species Cabassous unicinctus. Next base: position 9,116 of record JAQZBX010034108.1, read on the forward strand.
GTTTCTATTATTTTATCTACAACAAAATAATATTTTCCACTTTGCAAAACATTTTTTAAATCTTTTTATATTTTATAAAGCACGTATGCCAAAGTATATTTAATTCCTCTAATGTTGAAAATTCAGTGTTTCCCTATTTTATTTAATCATTTATCTCACCGTTGTTCCAAAGAGTTTTACACTTCCTCCTCTTCTCTACTTCCATCCTTGGCTCCCTTATTACTTCCTGCCTTTTTACCTTTCTCCCTTTAAAACTTCAGTCACTGAATTGAATTATTCTGAATTCCTTCTTCAATATACACATTCATCACTTGGGCACATATATATTACTTTTACGCAATTATTTTGATTTGTTCGCTTGTTTTTAAAGGTACTAGAAAATCACATGACCCAATCTAAGAGCTAATACTTAATAATAATTACCTCTAACTCGAGTCACTTCCCTCCTCCTGACCACCCTCTCAGAAGTTATGCATTACCTTAAATTTAATGTTTCTGTGAAAACCAGACCTGTCGACTACATTTCATATTCTGTAATTGTGCGGTTTGGTTATGAAAAAGTTATCCCGGGCTCACCCATCCGGACCACCGTCCTGAGCACCCGGCACCGCCAGCACCCAGCGAGGGCCGAGATGGGACCGCGGAATTGGTCCCCAAACGGCCAGCTCGCCCCTGGCCGCGGCAGCGCTGAGTCCGCCGATGGCCGCCGACATAGTCCTACTGCGGAGACACCTTCGGTCTGTATTCACAGCCCAGCAGGCCCTGCTCGCCGCCGCCACCCGACGTGCTCCGTCTTCCAGGGAGCCTTACTGAGGAGCGAACTACGCCTGTGCTGCCTCCTGTCCTGTGGCTGAAGCTCCCTGCTCGCGCTGTTTGCCCACCGCCGCCGTTGCCGCCGCTGCCGCCGCCGCCTGTCTGGTCTCCCGTCGCCTCAGTTTCCTGCGAGCGCGTCCTGGTTCTTCCTGCAGCCGTCGACCACCGCCACCCCTACCTTCAGCTGCGCGCAGTGCCCCTTCGCGTAGTCGGCGCCAGCCTCGACCGCCTCGCCCGGAGCGACCAGCGAGCTGAGCTGGCTGTCCGTGGCCAGCTGAGGGGACCTCATGAATATGCTGCGCCTGCCCTACTTTTGCCCGGTGCTCATCTCCCTGACCTTCCCGTGCGCCCCCTAGAGCAAGCTCAGCCACATCTACCAGTTCGTGGCCAGCAGCCTCAACTTTCCACCAGTGCAGCGTGGCCGGCTGGCAGTACCCCATCCGCCACAACGTGTCGCTCTTCAAGAGCCTGGGAGGAGGACACCCAGGGAAAGGCAATTACTGGTTCTAGATCGAACTGCGAAAAAGTTTCACAATGGGAACTTCCGCAGGAAGCAAAAGTGCAGTTCCTTTGTCAGCGGCAGCTATTCGATGGCCACAGGATCATCTTAACCAGAAGAAGCCAGCCCTTCCTCTTTGCTGAGGCCTCCCCAGGCCCCACAGTCTCCTGAGGACACCAAGAGTGCTGCCTCATCTCCAGGAGGAAGCATGCTCACCTCCACCCCTTGCCTCAACACCTTCTTAAGCATCCTGAGCACCTTAAGTGTCAGCACCAGCGGGATGCTTCAGCCAGCTCAACTTGGCAGTCACCACCTTGGGATCCAGTGGGTCCAGCTGCCCGCCATTAGCACGTGTCCACCCTCATTCCACCCCACCATCCCCTCCCCCACCACCCCCATACCAGCTGCATCTCAGAGGTCTTGCCAGACACCTTGCAACTGAGTAACTGCAGCGGCAATAACAACAGCCAGAGATTTTCCCATTACATTCTTACCTGCCAGCCCCAGCAGGGGCAAGTGCAGTCCCTCTACAGCTTTGGCATGGTCTACAGCATCATCTACTCCTGGGAGGGCTCCTAGGTCTAGAGCAGTGTTTTCAGGTGAATAGCCTATGTTAAACCTGTGACTTATGGTGGCCAGCTGAGAGGGGAGACAATGTCTTCCTACCTGGGCAGAGGGAAGGTGTAATAGAGTGCTGCGTGTGGTTTTCTTCAGTGAGAGAGTTTTAAGAGCAGGGCCCAGCTTTGAATCATGGTTCTAACTGTCTCAGAAGCATCAGCCAGTGGAGGTTGGAAAATCACCTCTGTGGAAAGTTTCCCTGAAGAGCACCATCTGCTGGCAGGTAAGGAAAGTGAAGTGGAAAAAAAAAAAGATATTTTTGAGTCTCTCTTGTCCCTGTCCCCAGGCCCCTTTCCATGTGGTAGGTGCCCCATTTGTGGGTCCCTGACCCTATTTTGATAACTTAAACAATGCAATTAAAAAATTCAGAATAAGTTGAACCAAAAAGCAAAGAAGAGCAGTGAAACAAAAACATTCAAGTGTAAAGCCAGTAGGCAAGAGAGAGAAATTGACCATCAGAGTAAACTCACCAACGTAAACAGATGCCTAGACAGCACCAAAAATTACAAGCCATACTAAGAAACAGGCAGAGATGGCCCAACCAAAGGAGCAAATTAAAAATCCTGATGGCATACAGGGTTTAAAACAACTAATCAATGATGGTCACAGAAAACTCCTAAATCAATTCAAGGAATTGAAGGAAAATATGGCTAAAGAGATAAAAGATACTAAGAAGACACATTGTGAGCAATAAGAAAAATTTGAAAGCTTGCAAAGAAAAGTTACTTACCTTATGGGAATGAAAGACACAATGGATAAGATTAAAAATACATTAGAGGCATGTAAGAACAGATTTGAAATGGCAGAAGAATAGATCAGTGAATTAGAGGACAGAGCATCTGCACTTGAAAAGGCAGGAAGACAGTGAAAAGAATGCAAAAACTTGATCAGGATTTCAGGGAATTGAATGACAGTATGAAAAGCACAAACATACTTGTTATGGGTATCCCAAAAGGAGAAAAGAAAAGGGGCAGAAAGAATATTTGAAGAAATAATGGTGGAAAATTTCCCAACCCTTATGAAAGACATGAATATTAATATCCAAGAAGGACAATGCATCTCAAATAGAATAAATCTGAAGAGACCAACTCCTGGACATCTGCTATTCAGAATGTCAAACACCAGAAACAAAGAGAGGATTCTGAAAGCACCAAGAGAAAAGTAATGCCTCACATACAAGGAATGCTTAATAAGACTACATGTCAATTTGTCATCAGAAATCATGGAGGTGAAAATACAGTAGTATGTTATATTTAAGGCACTGAAAGAAAATAACTGCCATCCAAGAATTCCTTATCCACCAAAACTGTCCTTCGAAAATGAGGGTGAGTTTAATGTCTTCACAAATAAACAAAAACTGAGAGATTTCATCACCAAGAGACCAGACTTACAAAAAATACTGAAGTTTGTGCTACAATCTGAAAGGAAAAAACAGGAGAGAGAGGCTCAGAGAAGAGTGTAAAAATGAAGATTATTAGTAAGAGTAACTAAAAGGGTAAAATGACAGACAATAGAAGATATGATAACTGAAAGCCAAAGGATAAAATGATAAAAAAGAGTATTCCCTTTACAATAATAACAAAATGTTAATGAATTGAACTCCCTAATCAAAAGACACAGACTGGCAGAATGGATAAAAAGTATACAATCCAACTATATGTTGTCTACAAGAGACTCACCTTAGAAGCAAGGGCACAAATAGGCTGAAAATGAAAGGTTAGGAAAAGATAGTCAAGGCAAACAGTAACCCAAAAAGAGCTGGAGGAGCTACACCAATATAAAAAAAAAAAAAGATTTTAAATACAAAACTGTAAAACAATGTATCATTTTTTAAAATCTGTGCATCCATGCATGATTTACCAAATTCCTGGGGTAATGGTGTGTTCTCTGCTGGCTCATATTGTAAGCCTTTTCTATAAATTAAAGTCTTTGCATTACAATGGGTTTTCTTATTGTGTATAAACATCTGATCTCTTTTGCTTCACATTATTTTGTAGTGTACTTCAAGCATTTACATTTTTTGCAGGCATGCATACAATTGGTGTCCAATGCAGATATACACAGTGCAGTTAAGACTAATTTCATAACTTTTTTTTCACTTCTTATAGGAATCTTAAACAGAATTATGATACACTTTTCAACAGTAGAGTACACTTTCATGAAGTTATAGATCATGGAGCATGAATGTGGAGTGACTAAAAAAATGTAAATGTTTACAGATAATTTGATAAATACAGCTCTTGCAATATTTTCTCATTTTCTACCAGTATTCATTTTTGTACCCATGGGTATTGTGTATGTGAAGGGTTTACAAATCTTACAGTTTTCTTTCACAAAGGCCAATATATTATTTAATTCCTTCTTTTTCGTAAGAAAATTTAAAATGTAATATTTGAAATGCTCAAATAGCCAGTAAGTAAAATTTTGGTGACTGACTTTAAGGCTTGGATGATATTAAGAACCACTCAACAATTGGAGAGATATTGGGAGGCAATGTAGTAGTTTCACTTGAAGGAAAACCCTTATAAAATGACAGTCAGGTGCCATCTGGATCTTAAGGAGCTTCATTTTTTTCCAGTTCTATCAATTGGAATAGTGTTAGTTTTTTGTTTTTCTTTTCTCTCCTTTCGCACTGGGCCCTTCCAACACAATGAATCAAGGAGACATAATTTATTTAAGAAGCCTATCAATGATGACCATTAGGTTGTTTAATACTGTTAATTTTATCTAAAACCCAGGGAATGCCTTCACAAAACACTTTAGTCAGAACAACTGGTTGTATGCCTCCCTTGCAGCAAGCACTGAAATGAATGTGTCAATGTGAATACTTTATATTACTGCAAAGGGTAAGCTAATTGAATGCCTCGAAAGTATTAACCGCTGGTCAGATGGTAAACTTTTTTCAGTGTTATAGTTGCATGGATTGCAGTTCTATTAGGTTCTGAGCGTTTATACACCTCACCTGCCTTGGCAAGCCTATTTTTGTGACATCGTAGCACAGATGAAACATTATGCATTAAAAGCACTTTTTGTAATGAGTTTAATCCCATACTCCAAAAAGGAATGCCAATTAAGTCGCTCTGAATGTGTCATCAAATTAATCCTAGTACCTTAGTGTTCATTCCTGTTACTTGCATATTTTCTTAAAAGAAATAGCTGTTAATAACTTTTTATTTTCCATTGAATGCACACTACTGAATAAGTGTAGGAGTTTTATGTTTACCATGCGAGTCTTGCAACAATAAAGATACTTTGAGTATCAGGCATGATGAATATTTCTGTATAAAAAAGCCTTAAATAGAACATTGTTTTTTAGACCAAACTCTCCACACCCCCACAAAAATGGGCACCTTGCAATAAAAATTGTGGCATATTATAAAAAAAGAAAAAAAGTAAACAGAAAGATAAAGATACTTTCTCTTGCTCAGCGGTGGGTGATCAAGCACTGGCAGGGCACATGGCCAGTCCGCTTTTCTCTCCCCTTTTCTCCAGACCTTGCCTCTTCAGCTTTGAGCTGCTCCATGGACTTTGCCTCTTGGTGGCCTCTTTCCATGCCTCTGGGCTCCAGTGATTCCATCCTTGGTTCTCCAGGACCTCTCCTTTTGTCTCTGAAGCTATTTTTCTGCCCATATGGCTTTTAAGACCTCTGTTTATAAAGGACTCAGTAAGAGGATTAAGATCTACCCTGAATGAGATGGGTCCTATCTTAAGTTAAGATCCTACTTGCCAAAAGATCTTACTTGCAAAGAGTCCACATCCACAACAATGGATGAACTTTAAGAATATACTTTTCTGGAGTCAATATAACTTCAAACCTTCCCAGTTATCTTTGAAAATCTTTCAGCGGTTTTTAGTTCTTACCAAAATAACCCCATTTAAGTCCACATCTAGGAGACATACAACAAAAACAAACAAAAACCAACAACAATTTACTTATTTATTATGGTTTAAATTCAGGAATAGGATTTTGAAGTGTGGTCTTCCAGAGCAGGAGCCAGCCTTCAATCTGAGCACCAGATTTGGTTTATCATTTATGCCTCTTTTTCTTGTGTATATCCAATTCCTTTTCAGTCTACAAATATCCCTATATCAAATCCTTAACTTAAATTCTACATTTCAGTACATTTACAATGCTGATAAAAAGCAAAGGCAGATTTTGAAGTCTCTTGATTTGAATTTGAATCCTGACTCTACCATTTAATAATTGTGAGTACTTGAGGGAGATGTTTCACGTTTTTCAGCTTCACAATCCTCATTTTTAAAAGAGAACATTAAGAGGTTCTAACTCATAGAGTTCTTGTGGAATATCAGTTAGCATGGCTAAAGCATGAAGAAAAAACATCTGTCATTTGGTAAGCAATTACCAAATATTGATTACTTTACTTCTTCTCTAGCTCCAATCTCTTCCAAATTTTGAAAACACTCCAATTCCTAAACATTAATTATGCATCTTTCTCAATTTACTTAATGCACACCACATTCCTTTGTCAATCCAAAGTAAACAACTCAGCCTCAGAGCAAAAAAAACTTTGGAAGTACTGGGGATTGAGCCCACGACCTTGTACGTGAGAAGCAGGAGCTCAATCATTTTTTATTTGGGGTCTTGGAATTGCAATTTGAGGAAAATAGATTTAGGTAGCAACACAAATTGTACCCCATTTTGGAGATTCCAATCAAGGGTCTTTAAGAAAAAGAAGGTCACATGAGTTGTTTAAGTTTGTTGTATACTCAGGTCTTTCCAAATGTCCTGCAGGTTAGGTAGTTTACAGATTTCTTTACTTGGGGTTTGTTTATGGAATTCAGAGGTTTTCAGGGTTTTTAGAAGCATTTGTTGCCTGTGGCTATGCACACCTTGGCAGTTTGTGATATATGGATGTGAGGTGCTTAAGAGCTACCTCCTGAGTGACCTCTGGGCTCCTTTTTAAATCTCTTAGCCATAGTTCGCTCTATTTTGTTTTATTCTTTCCACAACTTATTGTCAACAGAAGACACACTTTCAAAGTCTACTGGATATTTTTAGTTTTAATCTTTCAGGATCCAGTTGTGGCTTTGTTTCTGTTGATCACTGGCTGCTTAACTTCATCTTTTCCTTTACCTTCATGACCTGCATTCATCCATTTCTCTGAAAACCTCTCTGATTGTTGACACAACTGAACACTAAACTAATTATGTGAGTGAAGTTTATGAATTCAAAATCTGTGGGCAAAGGAAAAATCCCTGAAGATTAGCTCAAGGTCAATGGACAGCTTCCCTGTGATTTCCCAAATGAGATATAGGACAACTACGCAAGCAGAAGGATATTACCACCAATTTACCATCATTCAAAGCCCATCAGACACTCAGATTTTCTTTCACAGTCATCATTTCAACACAGAAAGAAGTTTCAAAAACCCATACTAAATAGAATTCCCTGAGGTCCTTATAATTTGGGTTGTTTGTTAATGAGTTTCAAACTGGGCTTCTGTCTGTGATTTCAGATAATAAAAGACATTGGTGCCTCTGTTTCCTGGGCTTCAAGGCTCAGCTGGCCAACTACCAATGAACTACCTAAACCTGCCCTTCTGACAGGTTATATCTGAGAATCATTCTCTTCCTTGATTAATCTAGCACAGTATTTAGAATTGGGGAGGAAATTAAATAAACAGATGCCACTCTTATTGGGCCAGAGACCATCAAAAAGAAGCTCTTGACATCTGCTTTTGAGAATGCCAGTTTTTCCATGTAGCTGGAGGAAGAAGAGTATAAGTACCATGCTGGAGCTGAGAGAATGTATATTCTTCATCTTCTGCCTTTCTGAGTTTATAGCTCTATGGTAATCAATTTTCATGTCTTTCATGTGACTCCCCAATAGAAAAATCATCTGCATTTCTTGTAATTGGACTTTATAACTTTTCTTTCATTTCTTCTGATTGAAAGCTTAAAAATAATTAGGATATAATTTTCAGCAGTAGAGCACATTTACACGAAGGTATAGATCATCAGTCATGATTGTGGAGTGATTAAAAAATGGAAATGTTTATATATAATTTGATAAATACAGCTATCACAAAATTTCCCCATTTACTACTCACATTAATTTTTACACCTATGAATTTTGTGCATGTGAAGGATTTACAAATGCTGTTATGATTTTCTTTCACAAAGGAAAAGTATATTATTTAATTCATTATTTTTCACAAGCCACCTATTTGTTATGTTTCCAAGTCTACAAGATACACAAGAGTTCTCAGTCATAATTTCAATGAATGAGTTCCAAAATTCCATACTAAATAGAATTCCCTGAGGATTTTATAATTTGAGTTATTTGCTAGTGAGACTCGAATTGGGCTTCTGTCTCTGATTCTAGGCAATAAATGATATTGATTCCACTGTCTCCTGGGCTACAAGGCTCAGCTGGCAAATTATGGGTTAACTAACAGCTACCTGTCCTTCTGAAAGGTTATATCTTAGAATCATTTTCTTCATGGATTATTCTAGTACAGTATTTAGATTTGGAGAGGACATTAAATAAACAGATGCCCCTCTGGTTTGGTAAGAGATCATCAAAAAGAAGCTCCGTCCACCTGTTTTGAGGATGTCAGTTGTTCCACGTGGCTGGAGAGAGAGAAAATCAGGACCACGTCGGAGCTAAGAGGATGTATATTCTTCAGCTTCTGCCTTTATCTGTTTATAACTCTATGATCATCAATTTCCATGTCCTTCCTGTGACTCTCGAATAGAAAATCATCTGTACTTCCTGTCACTGGACTATTAATCTTTATTTCTCATGAACATAGAAGTCTCTTGTCACCAGCAAAGACCACAGCTGCAGGGTGTCTTCCAAGCCATAAAAGCCAAGAGAGAGGTAATTGTCTCTACAATTGCTCTTAAGTTTCTGTTTCTCTCTCCTGAGTACTTTTTGTCACTTCTCCAAAGAACTTTTCATTTTGGCTCTCTGAGGTACTTCTTTACCTGGGTATTCTTATAGATTTTCTATGTGCTGAGACTGAGGTCCCAAGTTTAGGAAGACTTTCCTATTTTCCAAGTGGTGGAGCCCATGTGCTCAACTACTCTGAGCAGCATCTAGGATAAAACTCTTTGACCACAATGACTGATGTTGGTTATTGGAAAAAGGAATACAATGTATTCTGGGTCCAAACTGTTTTAGTCTTTGCTGTAGGATTAAAATGGGAAAAGAACAGAGCAGCTGGAAACAAATATTCTGGGGAGTGGAGAGGGTATATCACAATAGGTGTGGGTTTTGTTCTTCCCTAGGGCCCAATCGCAAGTGTTAGCAAATTTATTATTTTGCTCTTTCTGAATCCCTCCAACTTCCAAACTGATCAGACTAATGTAGTTGCTAAATCGAATGAAGGAGGGATAGATGCCAATAAATATTCAAGGAAAAAATGAAATGCATTGATGCTATTATTCCATACCCACCTATTTTTGTTATTGTCCCTGTTCCAGGGGCCTCCTAGAACCTCATGGGATTATACACCCTCATATCAAATTCCTCCATTTTTGTTCATTTAGAGCACTCTCCCACACTCATTGGATACAGGAAATCCTGAACCTCACTCTCTTTCCCTTATCATTGACCAGTGAATATCAGCATTTGTGAAATGAATATTTTAAAATTAAATATATTTGAGGCTGATCATTCATTTGATCTAAAGGTATTATTATGGCTGCTTTAAAGTGTTACCTGTGTTTAACCACATGCTCATTCCAGTGCAACAAGCCCTAAGTGATTGAATTGTGTGGCTCTTAAATTAATTTAAAAATTCAGCATCCTACTGATGTATAGCCTGGTGGACAGTGCTGTATGTCAGAAGCATATTTGAGACGTCTCTTGTATTGCCCTCCTTGAAAATTGGTAAGCCTAGCTTCCAATTATAGAATCGCCCTAAACTAAGTTCTGCATTAATCTCTCATCTCCCTGTAAAGAGCGAGGACATCTCCAACCATATTGTTAGTTGGCTCCTTCCTCAAACTTCAGTGTGAAAATAAGGTACTATGATACATCTAAATATATAAGTGAACAACAAGTGGATTTAAAAAGTAAATATTGAGGAACTAAAGCAATTATCTGCCCAATTAACACAAAAATTTCCAAATGCAGAATTGTTCAAATTTTTAAGTGTTCTGCTAATTATTTAATTATTTTTTCTTGTGTAGTGGAGAAATATTTTACTTGCAACATGATTTAACAAACGCAAAGGTAAAAGAGACTTAAGAATTGTTTTTTGTTTTTTGGTTTTTTTGCTTCAAATTATTCTACCTGGTTCTGAATTTGTATTTATTTGTGCCATTGTTATTGCATATTAATTTCTAGGCAGAACTAAGTTATGAACTGAATATAAGGAGAATTACACTGAATCCAAGAAGGTTACATAGTCTGGGAATTTGTGTAAAAATTCAACATTAGTATTGAGGATCAATTGGAAATGACTTGGACTGGTTATGCAAATGGTCCTGTAGACTTGTTATTAGCTTGATAACTTGTAACTGTGAGTCCTTTGAGCAGCACTTACATCAGACTCTGTGATATCAGGACAATGATAGAAAATACAGGTTCAGTTATGAGGTCAAAGGATCTTGTCAGAAAACTGTAGGGAGTTACAATACCAGGTATTGTACAATACCAGGGGTTTCATAAGATATAATATGAGTGTATAGACACAGATCAGGGTTCAAGGTAGATATGAGAAAAAAGTAAAGGACAGAATTAAGTATTTAATGATGGCCATGGATGAAATAAAAGTTGAAAATAAAAAAGAACAAACAAAATAGTGTTGATTTAACAGTTAAATTGCATTAAATACAATGTTGTCTTTCTTGAAAACCTAGAATATTCTAGTATTTAACAGGTAATTTGTGAACATATTTTTATAAATAAATGAATTTATAGATGGATAGATAGTAGAAGTAGAAACAAATGGAAAGAAGAATTCTGAATGACATGGCTTACAAAATGAACGGATGAATAGAAAAATGGGCTATGGATAAATGATTGAATAACTAAATAATTGACAGGCAAAATAGTGGATGGATGGTTGTAGATTAAACATGATGGGAATAAATAATTCTTTCAGTGTAGTTAAAATTACTTCATGGGTGTGAGATGATGTCTCAGCTACAAAGATGTAGTAGGTACTAGATGAGCAAAGATACAGTCCACTACTTGACTCTTCACACTTGCTACACGCAAATACACATACACACACATACACACACAGAGGCACAGACACACATATACCAAGCATTTCTTTCTCTTTCCTTACCTTTGCCTTACAGTTGGGTCTTTATCACACTTGGGTATCTCGAGACTTTCCTCCTAAATTTTAGCTACACAGATTGTACTATTCAGTTAATTATTTTCTTCATTCAACAAATTCTCATTAGGTTCCACTATGGGATTTCCTTTCAATGTTCCAAGTGTCCTGAATGTGACATATTATAGAGCATAATGACTGCCATCAAGTAATTATAAAGTCATTGGAGAGGGAGAAAAGGAATTTACTAAACATATCCTAACAATAACCTCCAGAACAGAATAGAAGAGTGATTTACCATGGTGGTATACAAGCAAGAGATTTACTTAATGAGAGGTGATAGATCAGATCATTTTGTAGCAGAAACAATTAATTATAAAGAAATTTTTAAGGATGGAATTAGAAGGTTAGGATAATAAGAACAGAAAATTTGTAATCATGGAAATTAGAGTTGGAATCATTGTGTTTAAACATTTGGGAAGTTATCCAAATACATTTGTTTTCTCATTTGAACAATCATCATAGAATTATTTCCATCATTTTTCCTAAAGATTAAAAAAAAAAGTGTTCATTAGTGACAAACACTTATTTGACACTCAGTAAGCAATTTTGTTCTACACTAACATATATGGTGATTTCATAGAAAGTAATTTTCTAATACGATATAAGAAAAAAGTCAAAATTAAATTGAGTGTCTAAATATTAAAAAGATTTAGATAGAAAGAAAAGGCATTCTAGACAGAGCAGGAACTTGAATAGATGCCGAAACAAAGGAATATCCTTGATCCTAGGAGCAAGTACAATAGTCTGGTCTCAGCATTGAGACTGTCTAGAACATAATGTGTGGACAATCTCACAGACCTGTAGGTGTCAGTTGATAGAGCACATTCACTGAAAAACCTTGACTGGAATACACTCTTTTGTAGGATATTCTCTTGTCTTCCAATCCTACATAGTGCAGTCATGTTCTGACACTTGGACTTGGCAATTTAGGCAGTTGTATTACCTCAGATTCTCAATTTTTCTTTTGAAAAATAGATTTACTATGCTTGTCCATTATTTCTTCAATCCCAACATTTAACATAGAAACTCAAGGAAACACAAACGTTGTGTGCACACATGCCCGAGTCTACATATTTTAATTTTGCCCCAGAGTGCACATTGTCAATCCAGGTGTAAGTGCCATGTATAAAGTTAAATTAAATGTAGACAAAAATGTCTTAGTGGTATACAGCTTAGGAAAGATTTGAATAGGAAGAAAAGACCAAGAAAGAGGAAAGACCTGTTTTGGAACATCTACTCAAAGAATTCCACTAATATCTACCATGAAGAGGGAATATTGCTAAGCACAGGGTGTGTTACAAAAAAAAATGATTTATAATGATCCAGGTCAGAAGATTAGCCTGTAATTAATATCCTTGCAGGGTTGACCCAGGTTTAAGCATTGAAGCAGCTGATCAGCCCAGGAAGAAATATACAAAAGAAACTTAGAGATACATGTGAATTATAAAGTAGTTGGGATGAGACCCCTATCCTCTGATAATTGAGTATGGTCAAGATATTTCAGATTTGCTACTATCTTGTTTCTAGAAAAATCCTCTCTAAATGGCTTTGGAGAACCATAGCACCATCAATGAGTTCATCCTCCTGGGTCTGTCTGCTGACCCACACATCCAGGCTCTCTTCTTTGTGCTGTTTTTGCAAATTTACCTCCTGACCTTGACAGGGAACCTGATGCTGCTGCTGGTGACCAGGGCAGATTCTTATCTCCACACGCCCATGTACTTCTTCCTGAGACACCTCTCTTTCCAGGATATTTGCTTTTCTTCTGTCACATTGCCAAAGCTGCTGGAAAATCTGTTGTCTCAGAAGAAAACCATCTCTGTGAAGAGCTGCCTGTCTCAAGTCTTCTTTTTGTTTGTGAGTGGGGTCACTGAAGTCTGCCTGCTGTCAGTGATGGCCTATGACCGCTTTGCTGCCATCTGTCATCCTCTGCTCTATGGCCAGGTGATGAACAGCCTGCTCTGTAAGAGGTTGCCTTGGGGTTCCTGGGGCCTGGGCTTTTTGACCGCACTCCTCAATGTCCTTCCAGCTATGAACTTGGACTTCTGTAGAGATTATACCATCCCCCACTACAGCTGTGATCTTCCCTCTCTCTTCCCTCTTTCCTGCTCTGATCTCTCCCCCAGTTTTACAGTTTTGCTTTGCTCCATTCTTCTTTATGGATTTGGAACCTGTTTGCTGATCTTCTACTCCTACGCCTGCATTGCCTCCACCATCTTGGGCATCAGCTCTTCCTCAGGTAGAAGCAAGGCATTCTCCACCTGCTCCTCCCACCTTACGGTGGTGCTTTTATTTTATGGCTCAGCTTTCCTGCGCTATCTCATGCCAACCTCAGGTTCACCATTGGAATTGATCTTCTCTGTACAGTACAGTGTGATTACTCCCTTAGTTAATCCCCTCATTTACAGCATGAAAAACAGTGAAGTGAAAGAAACTGTGAAAAAGACCTTGAGAAAATATCTTCAATTGTAGCCAATCAAATTCAGAGGGTGAAGGGTAACTAGTTTATATAGCAAGATATGTTATGAGTTAACAATAAGATATTTTCCTGACTGCTCCTCATTTTGGATGCAGAAACACAATTTAACAATTCAGAGATCTGCAAGGTTGATGTGTGGAAGGATAGTTGTTGTTATTTTTTCATTTTGTCATAGAAACAGAACAAAGCATCAAATGTCCATGTTAATTCAACCATTTATGCATTGTCTTTTGGCTGCATTAATAGGTCTAATTACAATCTTTTTTGTGTTTGTTATGGAGAAGAGTGAGCCATTGTGAACTGGAATCACCATGTGCCCAAACCAGCAGAATGGAACATAGAATAAGGCGGTTTGTCTTGTGTCTCTGAAAGGTGAAAAGTTTGGAATGGACAGAAGTGCCATAGTAGCAACTAAGAAATTTGGATTTTGAGAGATTTAGGTCTAGCATAGGGGAACAACCAAGGGGCTCAGACAGCTGAGAAAGAAGAACCCTTCAGGGGTTCCTCAGAAAGCCAGTTCTTAAAATCTTGAAAGTGAAATCTAAGGAAATATCAAAACGATGATTTCATAAAATGCAGAATTTTAAGAAAGATACATTGCTCTTTGAGCATGATATTAGTTACAAAAGGAGAAGATATAGTTTGAGGAGAAAAGAAGCACATTTCATGAAGGTCATCAGTGTCAGAGCAGGGAAGGAAGGAATTAGAATTCCAGACTGCCTGAGCAATCTGAGCATTCTAAAAAAAAAATCTGACTTCCTTAACATTTTTTGCCTGAATCAATTTTTAAACCATTGAATTCTTGGGTTTGCATTGGAGGATTGAAGTTCTTTCCAGAATGCTACTATTAAGAACAAGATGGGACAGTGTAAGAATGGAATTTATGTTGTTTTCAAAAATATGAGGACACAAGGTGTTTCTCACCTAACTGCATAAGGGACTACATTGGAAGTCTTCTCTAGTTCCTTTTTGTTATTATTTTTTAAAATTATTATTTATTTATTTTAAAGAAACTTTAGATTACATAAAAAATATAGGGAATTCTCATATGCCCCACTCCATTCCCCTCCCACACTTTCCCACATTAACAGCATCCTTCATTAGTGTGGTACATTTGTTACAATTGATGAACACATATTGAAGCATTGCCACTAACCATGGATTATAGTTAAATTATAGTTTACACTCTGTCCCACGCAACTTTTTAAATTTTGACAAAATATAAAATGGCTTGTATCCGTCATTGCAACTTCATGCAGGACAATTCCAATGTCCTGAAAATGCCCCCATATTACTATTTTTTGTTCTCCCTCCCCCCAGAGCCTCTGGTGGCCACTCCATTTATATCAATGATACATGTTCTTCCATTGTTAGAATAACATTAAGACTATTGTAGAATCATAGTTAGTATACTTTAGTCCATTGTTCATTCCCCAATCCTGAGGATTCTGGGATGGTGATGCCCACTCTGCCTCTAAGTGAGAGGGGGCATAGATTCCATGTGGCAGATGTATGGGACTACTTGCTTGCAGTTGCAGATTCTCTTTGTTCTTTGGGATGGGCATTGTCCATCATCATCACCTTGTTAGTTGTCCTGGGTGAGTCCAGTGAACTGTAGTGTAGGTGTTGCAACTCTCCTGAGATTCAGGGCCCTAATGGCACATGGATGGACCAAAGATTTAAGTCTCTTGCACATATGCCTATCAAGTGTAGTACTAACTTTAGGCTCAGATAGAAGGGGCAAAAGAGCCATGTGTAGGAAAACCACAAATAAGTCCAACTCTGTCACACTGGGGAGCATTAATTACAAGGTAAGGCACACTGACAAGGCGCCAAACCCCTAAGCTGTCTGCCCTGAATATAGGGTCTCTATGTCTCTAGAGCCCTCAGGAGCCCTGCTATTTGAGGCAATATTTACTGTGGCAGTAAATGAGATCCTGCTGAGAAGGGGCATGAATGTAACCTCTGGAATGACCTCCTGACTCACTTTGAAATCTCTTAGCCATAAAAACTCAGTTGTATTTACCATTTCCTCTTACACAACTGTGTAAGAGACTAGAATGGAGCCTTCTCTAGTTTCTTTGTTCTTCCCACTTCTTGATGCTTCTTTTTCTCCCCAGTCACCCATTACCAATAAACTGCCCTCTGATAACTCACTTTTCACCACCTGCATGTATTTTCAGTAACTTTCCATATCACCAAAGAACAATTCAATGAGAAAATTTTCTTAAATATCATTTTAGTATAAATTTTCCTTATATTATTCTGAGATTTG